>BLSH010286103.1:560677-574434 GCA_018402905.1 Glandirana rugosa | reverse complement strand
GACATGCCTCGTACTGTGTTCACTCTGCTGGTGAAGCAGCTCTGAAACAGTCCCAGGGAGACAGGAGGGGGTAGCGCTAACGATGTGTATGGGGGCTGTCCCTGTCCCTGTGCTGTGATGGGGCTGACCTGACCTCTTTCTAGAAATACTAGATATATATTATTAGGGGATGTATTGTGGAGAAGGATGGATGATGCTGGGCAGAGGTAGGGATATGTTGTGGAGAGGGATGGATGACTCTTAAATTAAGTAAGAGTGTTAAAATAAAAGTGGGTGCACCGAAGGACTCGTGGGATGGCCAGTGGGTGTATTTGGTGGGACGGCCAGTGGGCGGGACCTGGGGAAAGTTGTTGGTCAGGTCCTGGGGGGCCCAGGCCTGAAGCTGTGTAAGGGGCCGTGTGCCTGCAGTAAAATACCTGAAGCACAAAAAAGTAGATTACAAGCGTTTTTGGCCCCATAGACTTCATTAGAAATGCCTGACATGAGCGTTTTACGAGCTTTCTATTGGCTAAACAAAAATACCTGAAGCTGTAAAACGCTTGTAATATGCTTCTAAAACACTTTAAAAAGCCTTGTAAAAAGCTGCAAAAAAGCTTAAGGGCCGGTTCACACTGTAGCGAGGCGGAGCGGCGTGGAGCGGCACAATGCGGCGCTCCAGGCGATCTCAAAGCGGCTTGCTAAGAGACTTCTATCATAGAAGTCAATGCAAGCCGCCTGAGATCGCCCTAAAAATAGTGCAGGGACCATTTTTCTAATGCGGAGCGAAGCGATTCGCTCCTATTAGAACGGTCCCATTTGCACAGCATTGAGGCGAATTGTCAGGGGACTCAAGTCGCCCGACAATTCGCCGAGATGTGAACGGGGCGCGAAGTCGTGCCGCTCCGCCCCGCTGCAGTGTGAACCGGCCCTAAAAACAATGCCCGGAAAACGCCATTAAATCGATGCACTCAGGTGTGAAAGGAGCCTAAGCACTTTATTGGGCTGGACTATCTATCGATGGATTCTGAATTTTTTAGTTATTTATTTAGCACTCTATGTGGTTGGGACTATTTATGAATTCGGACTTCTTATTTTTAATGCTTATTGATTTTTATTTGTTCTTCAATGTGCATTTTGAATATTATTTTATGAATTTCTTATGAATTTGTTCACCTACTGATAGTGCAACACATTTATTTGCTTTGTATTCAATTGTATTCAGGTGTGTGTGGATTCAGGTGTAGTGAGTTCTGCAGTCAGCTGCTTGATGCACTTATGTTCTTTGGTTAGCAATTTGTGATTTTGACACTTTTAGCGGAAGAATTTTGTTCTTTTTATAATCTAAAGGAGAACCCTAAAATTCTCCTTTATATGCACTGAGATTCCTGCCCATATGAGGGAAGTACATATATGACCAAAACCGAGCTTATAAGTGAGATGAGGCAACATTTTGCAATATAAAGCATTATGAAGAACATTAAAAAAAACTAAAAATGATTGCCAATGTCAGCGGCATTTAAAAAAAACGAAAAAAAAAACATTGTTTGAAATGTTTTTGCTTTAATTCAAAAGATGCATTAGTAGTTTAAATTTCATTAACTATGCACCATAAAAGTACTGTAGTACCCAGCCCAATGTGTAGCCTGTTAACTGTAGTGACACCTTAAATTTCCCAAAACTTTCTCTAATAAATAAAAATTAAAAATACCTTACTGAAATGATCATTTAAACAAGGTCAATAGAGAGAACATTTTCGATTGCTTAGCTGGAAGACAAAAATGTCATAAAATAATGACTTTTATACAAAGAGTGGCTATATACCTGGCACATTGGGGGAGACCTCTGCGGTTTTTATTTTATGTGCTATAAACAAACAAAGAGCGACGATTTTGAAAAAAGAACAATATTTTTTACTTTTTGCTATAATAAATATCCAAAAATAAAAAATAAAAAAACAAAATTATTCATCAGTTTAGACTGATATATATTCTACATATTTTGGGCAAAAAAAATCGCAATTGGCATATATAGATTGACTGGGTTGTGCAAAAGTTATAGCGCCTACAAACTATGGACATTGGTTTATGGCGTTTTTATTATTATTTTTTTTTTTTACTGGTAATGGCGGTGATCTGTGATTTTTATCGGTACTGCGATATTGCGGCGGACATGTTGGACGTTTTTGACACTTTTTTGGGACCAATGACATTTATACAGCAATCAGATCTAAAAATAGACACTGATTACTGTATAAATGTCATTGGCAGGGAAGGGGTTAACACTAAGGGGGCAGTGAAGGGGTTAAATGTGTTCCCTGTGTGTGTTCTAACTGTGGGGGGGGGGGGGCGGGGCTGACAGGGACATAACAGATCTAATTGATCCCAATCACAGGGATCAGTAGATCTATCACGCCCCCCTTCACAGAACAGAGAACCGCCGTGTTTACATTGGCGGTTCCCCATTCTGGCTCTCTGTGACCAGATTGCAGGTCTCTGGTGCGACCCGTGGGCACGCTCACGTGGCGTGCGATGGTGTTCGCGCTCCCGGTGCCGGCGAGAGCGCGCCCAGCACGAGCCAAAGAGGAGGAGGTCTATTGACGGCCTACCGGCAAATAAGATCCGCGCTGTAGCCGTCAATCGGATCTGCGCGGATCTGAAGTGGTTAAACCTGCTGGTTGAATGAAAAAAAAAAAACTGTCCATGTATACCCTGCTTTAGTCTCTTGGAAATTAACCTACCACTAACTACTACCATGCAGGAGGGGAAGCATTCAGTTTATAAAGGTAATTAATATATGAATTTGTAATGTCACTTAAGTGGGTGGGCTCAGTGCGCAGTGCTTGGGCTTCTCAAAGTAAAATAATCAGCAGTGATTGTTTTTCAGGCCTCATGCACACAGGACGTTTTAGCACGTTTTTTACAGCTGCTGTATTTAGCTTCAGACGTTTTTTCCTACAGTCAATAAACTCTCCATCATGTTATCCTATGTGTTCATGCACACACAGGCTATTAGCAACTGTTTTTAGCTGGGGTGTTTTTGAGCTGTAAAAAAACCCCCAAGATTAGTGGGTTCAGAGAGACGTTTTTCAGCTGCAAAAATGCTCAAACGCTCAAAAACACTCAAAAACTTGCAAAAACACCACTCACCAATGTTTTTGGACGTTTTTGGTCCATTGAAAAAAACAAAAAACGCTACTGCTCAAAAACGCTAGTGCAAAACGCTAAGAAAAGCTGAAAAACTCACTGCAAAGCTACTGATATTTTTAGAACGTTTTTTTAAACAGAACACAGAACAGGAAAAAAAAAAGAACAATAGGATAATAAAAACACTTACTGCTACCCATCAAGTGTGAAAATGTATCTTCAATTACATGTGATGATAAAAATGAAAATAAAAATATAAACTATATTCTTAAATTATGTGGTCCAAAATCACGAACCAAAAAGGATTCAATAATGTGCACACATAAATATTATACATGACACAATCTGAAGATCCTTGAATGCCACTGCCAAGAAATGCAAAAAAAGAAGAAATGGTTACCTATAAAAAAATATAATATAATCCATAGATGAAACCAACTCAAAATGTATTATCCACATCGTGCAAAGATACCCAGTGGCTGATGTGCACACTAAACACTCACCAGACGGCTAGTGACCACTTAGTCAAAAGCGGTCAGTAAGCACTTTTTTCTCCTCCACGTATTGCAACCAGGAATCAGCTTAGACATTTTGGGAATGTTCTTTCCATGCATCTCACACATATATAAAACCAGCTCAGGAGAAGTAATGTCTCAAAGTGTAGTAAGTTTATTAATACACTCAGTTTAATTCACTAAATTTTTTTTAATTCAGTGCCCGCTTGGCATTAATACAGCCCACAAACAAAGAATAGGAGCCTGCACCGCTGCTCTGCCATAACCAGGAAGGGACGCGGCAGGAAGGGACACACCAGAAGTTCCACCTCTACGCGTTTCATCACAATGACGTCATCAGGAATCAGTCTTTTTTGGTTTGCGATTTTGGACCACATAATTTAAAAGTACAGTTTATATTTTTACTTTTCATTTTTATTATCACATGTAATTGGAAATACATCATAGGCAGTGGGTTTTGTTTGCCACTAGCGCCCCCTACATTTCACATTCAAAAATTATCAGCAGCCCTAAACTTTCTCACTTCTTTGGGCAAGCCACAAAAATTGCAATTTATTTAAGCATAACACATGCTGTGTTGTCATTATCATGTATTATTTGGCCATTTTTATTTAACCACTTAAATACCAGGCACTTAAAACACTTCCCGCCCAGACCAATTTTCAGATTTCAGTGCTCTCACAATTTGAGTCACAATTACTCAGTCATGCTACATTGTATCCAAACAAAATTTGTATAATTTTTTTCTCACAAATAGAGCTTTCTTTTGGTGGTATTTAGTCCCCGCTGGGGTTTTATTTTTTGCGATATAAGCAAAAAAAGAGCGAAAATTTTGAAAAAAAAACCCACTTTTTTTTATTCTGTACTGTAAAATTTTGCAAAAAAGTAGATTTTCTTCATAAATTTGGGCCAAAATGTATACTGCTACATATCTTTGGTAAAAATAACACAAATTAGTGGATATTATTTAGTCTGTCTGAAAGTTATAGAGTCTACAAGCTATGGTGCAAATCACTGAAAATTGATCACACCTGATGTACTGATGGCCTATCTCATTTCTTGAGACACTAACATGCCAGGAAAGTACAAATACCCCCCAAATGACCCCTCTTTGGAAAGTGGACATTCCATGGTATTTAGTAAGAGGCATGGTGAATTTTTTCACTGATTCATTTTTGCCCACAATTCTTTGCAAAATTAAGTTTTTTTTTCCCACAAAATTGTCATTGTAACAGGTTACTTCTCTCACATGGCATATGCATACCCCAAATACAGCCCACAACACATTCTACTACTCCTCCTGAGTATGTCGATACCACATGTGTGGGACATTTTCACAGCCTGGCCACATACAGAGCACTATCAAGTGTTCTAGGAGCATAAATTACACATCTCATTTCTCAGCCACCTATTACACTTTTAAAGGCCCTGGAGCACCAGGTATAATCTATTTTTACACAAAGTTGTCCATTTCTAAGATATTTACAACACACAGCATGTACATAGCAAAAATGACACCCCAAAATACATTCTGCTGCTCCTCCTGAGTATGGCGATACCACATGTGTGAGACTTTTACACAGGCTGGCCACATACAGAGGCCCAACATTGAAGTAGCACCGTCAGGCATTTTAGAAGCATAAATTACACATCTCATTTCTCAACCCCCTATTACTAGTTTGAAGGCCCTGGAGCACCAGGACAATGGAATTAGCCACAACATGACCCCATTTTGGAAAGCTAACACCCCAAGGTATAATCTATGAGGCATAATGGGTCTTTTAAATGCTTCATTTTTTTCCAGAAGTTTTTGGAAAATGTGGAAAGAAAATAAAAACGCATTTTTCTTACACAAAGTTGTCCATTTATAAGATATTTCTAACACATAGCATGCACATAGCATAAATGACATCCCAAAATACATTCTGCTGCTCCTCCTGAGTATGGTGATACCACATGTGTGAGACTTTTACACAGGCTGGCCACATACAGAGGCCCAACATTGAAGTAGCACCGTCAGGCATTTTAGAAGCATAAATTACACATCTCATTTCTCAACCCCCTATTACACTTTTGAAGGTCCTGGAGCATCAGGACAATGGAATTACCCACAAAATGACCCCATTTTGGAAATCTAACACCCAAGGTATAATCTATGAGGTATAATGAGTCTTTTGAATGGTTCATTTATTTCCAGAAGTTTTTGGAAAATGTGGAAAAAAATGAAAACACTTTTTTTTTACACAAAGTTGTCCATTTCTAAGATATTTACAACACACAGCATGTACATAGCAAAAATGACACCCCAAAATACATTCTGCTACTTCTCCTGAGTATAGCAATAACACATGTGTGAGACTTTTACACAGCCTGGCCATATATAGAGGCCCAACATCCAAGTAGCACCTCCAGGCGTTCTAGAAGCATAAATTACACATACCATTTTCTGACTACCAATCACATTTTTGAAGGCCCTTCATATTTCTAACACATAGCATGTATATACCAAATAACAAAAGATTACCTGTGGTTTTAGTAGTGCAGTGGTCCACAGAGGAGAGCATTGGTCCAGGCAGCAGGCAGGGATGTGGTCAGTGACAGCAAAAGCAATCGCCCAAGCAGCAGGCAGGAATATTGTCCATAGTTAGTACAGGCAGAAATACTGTCAGCACAGCCAAAGCATTGGTCCAGGTAGCAGGCAGAGATGTCAAGGCAGAAATACTGTCCATAGTCAGTAGAGGCAGCAGGCAGAGATATGGTCAACACAGCCAATGCATTGGTCCATGCAGCAGGAAGAAACATGGTCCAGAAAGTCCTGGGTCATTACAGGCAGCAATATGATCAGCACAGCCAAAGTATTGGTCTAGGCAGCAGGAAGAAACATGGTCCAGAAAGTTCTGGGTCATTACAGGCAGCAACATGGTCAGCACAGCCAAAGTATTTGTCCAGACAGCAGGAAGAAACATGGTCCAGATAGTCCTGGGTAATTACAGGCAGCAATATGTTCAGCACAGCCAAAGTATTAGTCCAGGCAGCAGGAAGAAAGGTCCATGAAGTCCTGGGTCATTACAGGCAGCGATATGGTCAGCACAGCTAAAGTATTGGTCCAGGCAGCAGGAAGGACCATCAAGCTTAGGGGGACAGGGGTAGAGGCTTCTCCCACCCAAACGCTTTGAAGCCTCAGGGAAACCAGACCCTGTTCTGGGAACACAGAAAACCAAACACTGGTTTTCTCTACTCAGAACGCTTTCTGGAACCCCTCACATATGTGAGACCCCTGTGTACTAATGTATAAGGGTAAAAGATCAGTCCAAGTGGCAGACAAAAACATGGTCGATTAACAGGCCGAGGTCGTGCACATGGGAGTCAGAAATGTGGTTTAAAACGGCAGGCAAAGACATCATTGGTAAACAGGCCAGGGTCAGTTAACGTGGAAGTCAGAAACATGGTTTAAAACGGCAGGCAAAGACATTGTTGGTAAACAGGCCAGGATCAGATAACATAGTAGCAAGCAAATGGTCCACACAGGTATTTGAAATGGCAGTCTATAGTCTATATGGGGAACTAATATGTGATTTGTGTATGATCATTTTTGAAACAATATCCGATGCACAGGCCAGGTTGGGAGGGACAGTCGGGGCAATAATATGTAGTGTCTCTTCTGACTACTCCTCTGGATCATACACGGCATCTCTTCTGTCGCCTTCTTCCGGATTCTGTGGGGGGGGGGGTGGGAAAGGGATAATGTTGCTCGTGGAGTCGACTCACACTATTGGAGCAAATACTTTCTGGGACGGGTGCTTGCTGATAAATGAGGGCAGTAATCATTTTTTCAATGTATTTGAAATAGGTGAGGGATTGATTTTCGGACGATCTTTAGCAACATACAAACGAATTATACATGGCCATATGAAGAAGGTGAAATGCGGCTTTCTTATACCAAAAACGTGCACACACTTGGGCTTTACAATAGGACCATGTCTTCTTTGGATCTTTGGATCTTCACTGAGGTGTTATTGTGGATAGTGGAGAGGATGTAGACATCTTTCTTGTCCCTCCACTTCATAGCCAATACCTCTTCATTCCTCATGAAGGCAGATTCCTGTTTTGTAGCTTTTGGGGGAGGAGATTTTGTGGGAAGCCCTTCCTGTTTTTCTTGAAGGTGCCGCAGGCCAGGCTTGTCTTTTGATATAGATGGCGAAATAGAGGCAGGCTGGTATAATAGTTATCCAAGTATAGGTGGTATCCTTTTCCAAAGAGGGGGTATGCCAGCTTCCAGACAATCTTCCCACTGGTCCCAATATATGTGGGGCAATCACGGGGCTGGAGTTGGGAGTCTTTACCTTCGTATATTCTGAAGGAGTACACATAGCCAGTGGCTCGATCGCACAACTTAAGTTTTAAGCCATACCTGTATCTTTTACTGGGTATGTACTGTTTGAAATTTAGCCGGCCAGTGAAATGGATGAGGGACTCATCCACACAGATATTTTTATCTGGGATGAACATTTGGGCGAATGTCTGGGAAAAGGAATTAATTAGGGGGCGTAACTTATTTAATTTCTCATGGTTGGGGTGATTTTGGGGAGGGCACTGCGAATTGTCACTAAAATGAAAGAAACGCATTATCATGTCGTATCTTGTCCTGGACATGACAGCTGAGTATATGGGCATGTGGTGGATTGGGTGGGTGGACCAATACCGATGGAATTCATTTTTTTGTGTAATGCCCATATTCAATGTGAGGCCCAAAAATATTTTCAATTTGTCCAGTGTCAGACATCGCCAATGGAACATGCGGGCATAAGATGAAGTGGGATTGGCAGCAATGAATTGTTCTGTGTACAGATTGGTTTGGTCCACCATACTCTGTAGCAATTCGGGGGTGAAAAACAAATAAAAGTAGTCCAATAGGGCAAAATTTGTAGTGTCAACCTGCACACCTGGTTGTGCTGTGAAATTGGGCATTATTGCAGATCCTGAGTTGCCAGGCAACCACATGGGGTTTGCCAATGCATCGGGTACGAAGGATTGGGCCCGGGCACGGATTAGGGTTCTTGGGGTTGGGCGTATAGTTTCAGTGCTAGTACTGGGCTCCTCTTCCTGGGGTCTGGTGCTGCTGGTGGTGGGAAGGTCTTTGGATCTTGGTCCTAATCTTCTCATTCTTTTAGGAAGGGAGGGGGCTGTTTCCTCAGCTGAATCGGACTCTGATCCACTGCCCTCTCCCCGCTGCTCTCATCATCCGACATGGGAAGAATTTCATAAGCCTCCTCAGGGGTGCATGCTCTTTAAGACATGATAGTGGGCCTGGTGATTATACTGATGACAGTACTGATGAGTGGCGGTATTGGTGGTGGACCTGCGTTTAGCGGTATCGGTGGCTGTACTGGTGGCTGGCCTGTGTGGCGGTACCGATGGCGGTACTGGGTGCGGATCTGGTGATATGGATGGCTGTACTGGTAGCAGATCTGTTTAGTGGTACCGGCCGCTGGCCTGTGTGGTGATACGGATGGCTGCAGTGGTAGCGGATCTGTTTAGTGGTACCGGTGGCGGTACTTGTGGGCCTGTGTAACAGATGGGCTGTTGACAGATCCAGATGGTACTGGTGACAGGTCGTCTTTATTGGGGGGGTTGTGTGTTGTGCACAGTACAGTACCGCCAAGACACTGAGTAACTCACTGATCCCTGCTCTGCTCTCTCCTCACACAATCGGTGTGTGAGGAGAAAAAGCAGGGATCACATAGTGACTGTGTTTTGTTTACATTTGTGACCGGCTGTGACTGGACACAGCCGGTCACATGGTAAACAGCCAATTTTATTGGCTGTTTACAGATCGGGGAAGCGCTGTGTCCAAGGGACACCCCCTCCCCCTGATCACGTGGGCGCGCCTCTTGGGGCGTGCTCTGGAGTGTCCTGTGGCACACTGCCGCTTCGCAGAAGTACCTGTTTATACACAGCCCGTTGTACGGTAAACAGCCAATTTAACTGGCTGTTTACTGTGATCGGTGACGGCCTGTGTCCAGCGGACACGAGCCGTGCACGATCGCCGCGATGTGCGCTCACACGGGCGCGCGCTAGCGGCTTATCCTGAGGACGTCAATAGACGTCCGGTTAGGATAATGAACCCCCTGCCCCGCCGTCAATTGTTACTAGGGCGGGCGGGAAGTGGTTAAAAAAACTCAATAAAGATAAAAAAAATATTTGTATTTAATTACAATAAATGCTTATTTTTATTTTGTGTTAATAAAATGTTTTCCTTTTTGAAGGATAGGTAAGTCCAAGAACAAATATATAATGTATTGCAAATTACCAGTCCTTAGATGTGGTGGTTGCATTTGAATACATTTTTCATGCTAAGAACATTTTCAGCAAGTACAGAAAATACCTTCTGTCCTTGACAAAAGTATAGTGTCCTTGTTACTTTCTCTGAACTGAACTGAAGCACAATTTCATCTTTTTTCTATAAATTCCCCTACTCCAGTTGTAATGGAGATATAGAGAGGAAGATACACCAATCAGCCATCACCGTTAATACATACATTTATGGCCACGGATCTATAACTGATTAGGTCCCCTTTTGCCACCAAAACAGCCCTGACCCATTGAGGCATGGGTGCCACTAGACCTCTGAAGGTATGCTGTGGTATCTGGCACTAAACCATCAGTAGCAGATCCTTTAAGTCCTGTAAGTTGTGAGGTGGGGCCACCATAGATTGGACTTGTTTTTCCAACACATCCACCTACATCAACACAGAATTTGGAGGCCAAGTCAACACCTCAAGTTCATTGTTGTGTTTCTCAAAGCATTCTTGAACTATTTTTGCAGCGAGGCAGGGTGCATTTTCCTGCTGAAAGATGCTATTGCCATTAGGGAATACTGTTTCCATGAAGGAGTGTACTTGGTCATCAACAATGTTTAGGTAGGTGGTATGTGGCAAAGTAACACACACATGAATGGCAGGATCCAAGGTTTGCCAGCAGAACATTGCCAAAAGCATCATACTGCCTTCACTGGCTTGCCTTCCTTACCTGATTCCATCTCTTCTCTAGGTAAGCGATGCACACACACCTGGTCATCCCCATGATGTAAAAGAAATTGTGATTCATTAGACCAGGCCACCTTTTTCTATTGCTCTGTGACCCAGTTCTGATGATCACATGCCCATTGTAGGCACTTTTGGCTGTGGACACGTCAGGAAGGGCACCCTGACCAAACTACAGCTCTACAGCCCCATACATAAGAAAATGTGATGCCCATTTTTTCCTTTCACCACATCAACTTCAGGGACATGTTGACTTGTTGCCCTGACACATTTGTGCTCATAAGTTTACATACCCTGGCAGAAATTATGATGTCTTGGCCATTTTTCAGGGAATACTAATGATAACACAAAAACTTTTCTTTCACTCATGGTTAGTGTTTGGCTGAAGCCATTTATTATCAATCAACTTTGTTTACTCATTGTAAATCATAATGAAAACAGAAACTACCCAAATGACCCTGATCAAAAGTTTACATACCCTGGTGAATTTGGCCTGATAACATGCACACAAGTTGACACAAAGTAGTTTGAATGGCTATTACAGGTAACCATCCTCACCTGTGATCTGTTTGTTTGTAATTAGTGTGTGTTTATAAAAGGTCAATGAGTTTCTGGACTCCTGACAGACCCTTGCATCTTTCATCCAGTGCTGCACTGACGTTTCTGGATTCTAAGTCATAGGGAAAGCAAAATAAATGTCAAAGGATCTGCGGGAAAAGGTAGTTGAACTGTATACAACAGGAAAGGGATATAAAAAGATATCCAAGGAATTGAGAATGCCAATCAGCAGTGTTCAAACTCTAGTCAAGAAGTGGAAAATGAGGGGTTCTGTTGAAACCAAACCACGGTCAGGTAGACCAACTAAAATTTCAGCCACAACTGCCAGGAAAAGTGTTCGGGATGCAAAGAAAAACCCACAAATAACTTCAGGTGATATACAGGACTCTCTGAAAACATGTGGCGTGGCTGTTTCAAGATGCACAATAAGGAGGCACTTGAAGAAAGATGAACTGAATGGTCGAGTCACCAGAAGAAAGCCATTACCATGAAAATGCCACAAAGTATCTCGCTTACAATATGCTACACAGCACAGAGAAAAGCCTCAAACCTTCTAGCACAAAGTAATTTGGAATGATGAGACCAAAATTGAGCCTTTTGGCCACAACCATAAACACTACATTTAGAGAGGAGTCAACAAGGCCTGTGAAACATGGAGGTGGATCGCTGATGTTTTGGGGATGTGTGAGCTACAAAGGCACAGGAAATTTGGTTAAAACTGATGGCAAGATTAATGCAGTATGTTATGGAAAAATACTGGAGGAACATTTGCATTCATCAGCCAGGAAGCTGCGCATGGGACGTACTTGGACATTCCAACATGACAATAATGCAAAACACAAGGCCAAGTCCACCTGTCATTGGCTACAGCAGAATAAAGTGAAGAGTGGCCATCTCAGTCTCCTGACCTCAATATCATTGAGCCACTCTGGCGAGATCTCAAACCTACAGTTCATGCAAGATAGCCCAAGAATTTCCAGGAACTGGAGGCTTATTGCCAAGAGGAATGGGCAGCTTTACCATCTGAGAAGATAAAGAGCCTCATCCACAAATACCACTAAAGACTTCAAGCTGTCATTGATGTTAAAGGGTATTAAAAACATGGGTATGTAAACTTTTCATCAGAGTCATTTAGGTAGTTTCTGTTGTCATTATGATTTAAAAAGAGTAAACACAGTTGATTGATAATAAATGGCTTCAGCCAAACACTAACCATGAGTGAAAGAAAGGTTTTTGTGTTATCATTCATATTCTGTGAAAAATGGCCAAGAAATCATAAATTCTGCCAGGGTATGTAAACTTATGAGCACAACTGTATATCCCACTGACTTTCAGATGCCATTTTAACCAAACAATCCATGTTATTCACTTAAAGTGGAGTTCCGGGAAAAAACTGACCTCCTTTGAAAACATAAGCACACCCCACCCCCCTAGTTTTTGGATATTTTTTTTTACATACCCTATGTGGATATTTTCTTTGGGACTTCCGTCCCATGGCGCCACGGCTGGGTACATCACTTCCGTGTTTTTTTTTTTGTGCCTTCTTCCTCCCCCCCCCCCCGTTGCCTTCTGGGACCTGTGTGTGTTCCAGAAAACAATGGGGTCAGTTAGAAAGCGGCGTGCGACTTGCGCATGCGCAGCAGGAAACAGTCTGTGAAGCCGCAAGGCTTCACTTCCAGTTACCCTTAGTAAGGATTACCGGCGCCTGCACCCGGAGCTGATGGACGGGTCAGCTTCAGGTGCTGACATTGTGGGCTGCCTGGATAGCTACAGTGCCTTGCGAAAGTATTCGGCCCCCTTGAACTTTGCGACCTTTTGCCACATTTCAGGCTTCAAACATAAAGATATAAAACTGTAATTTTTTGTGAAGAATCAACAACAAGTGGGACACAATCATGAAGTGGAACGAAATTTATTGGATATTTCAAACTTTTTTAACAAATAAAAAACTGAAAAATTGGGTGTGCAAAATTATTCAGCCCCCTTAACCACTTGCCGACCGCCGATCGGCATCTGATGGTGGCAAAGTGGCTCGTTCCCGCAAAACGCCGTCATACGAAGGCGGCTGCGGGAACGAGTTTAGTGAGCGCGCGCGCGCCGCCGGAGGCTCACTGTGTTCGGGGAGGGCCAGGGAGCGGGTGCGGCGGCTTCGATTGCCGCCGGCTACCTGCGATGGCCCCCCCGGAGCGAAGGAGCGGAGGTCCGTGTAAGTAAACAATCGGCCGCCGTTAGCTTCGGCGGCGTGGGCGAGGGACCGGGAGGGGCTTGTGTCACTCGGAGGCCGCCGCGCGCGCGCGAGTGATTTGAGCAAGGGCGTCGGCGGAAGCATACTGCCGCAAAACGCCCTTGCTCGGTGAAACGGTGGTAGTCTACGGCTAGCCGCCAGCCGTTCACCAATTCCCCCGACTTATTAAAACGTGTGGGTTAAAAAGTCAAAAAATAAACAATTTTTTCAAACTTTATAGGTTATTTAAAGCAAGGTGAAGTACTAACACAGGGTGAACAACAACTAAGAAGTG
>BLSH010286103.1:535665-559595 GCA_018402905.1 Glandirana rugosa | reverse complement strand
GGCTGTGGATTAATCAGCCGTGGCACTCCCGGCAGCTCCAGTGTATTCCTATAGAAGAGAGCGGGCCACGCTGGTCGGATTAATCCGCGGCCCGAAAATGAACAAATAGTCCGCTGCCTGTGCCTGTCTCCTGGTCCCCGCCGAACACAGGGGACTTGGAGAAGAGATTTTTCTACACAGCTGTACAACAGGCATTTGCTATATTTGTGGACATGAATTAGGAGTCCCCACCCGCTCTACCCCCCCCCCAATTTCCTCCTGCCCAGGCCATGCCCAGGTGAGGTGCCCAGGAGGAAGGAAAGTACCAGCAGTCCCATGCTCCCAGCTGGTGAGGAAGGACCAGGACCCACCTGCAGGACAAGACAAGCAGTGCACCCGGGACCCAGGTAGAAGAAGCTGGGGGGGGGGGGGCAACTAACAATGTTGCATTTGGAATGACACATTTGAGGGCCCCCTTGCTGCCCCCCCATTGACGGGCATGGGTGAGGCTGCGCTGATGGGCACTGGTGAGGCTGAGCCTGCATTGATGGGCACCGGTGAGGCTGCGCTGATGGGCACTGGTGAGGCTGCGCTGATGGGGACTGATTAAGCTGCATTGATGGGCACTGGGGAGGCTGCGCTAATGGACATTGGTTAGGCTGCATTGATGGGCACTGCTGTTGAGGCTACACTGATGGACACTGGTGAGGCTGTATTGTTGGGCACTGGTGAGGCTACGCTGATGGGCACTGGTGAGGCTGCGCTGATGAGCACTGATCAGGCTGCATTGGTGGGCACTGGTGAGGCTATGCTGATGGGCACTGGTGAGGCCGCGCTGATGGGCATTGATCAGGCTGCATTGATGGGCACTGGTGAGGCTGCAGTCATTGCCATAGAAACATTTGTAAAGGGGGGAGTTAGTAAGATGACCATATCCATGTGGGGGCGTCGGAAATATTTCTGCACTCAGGCATCTGTGACCCTAGGATCGGCCCTGTGAGGGGCATTGCTGGCGATTAGGGTTCACTAGTGTTGCCCTCTGAAGAGTGAACCACAGTGGATCACTTTTCAGAGGATGTTTGACAACGACAGAGAAGCATTATATTGCCTCCTCGCCACCCGATTTAATCCCCAAAAATCTGCACCACCTTGCGTTTTTCGGGGGGGGGGTGCCAGATATAGGATCCGCCCCGGGTGCCAAATGCTCTAGGTACGCCCCTGCTTTTACGCCAAACATAACGTTTTGCATTGTTGCCAAAAAGTTCGATTTTTGGTTTCATCTGACCAGAGCACCTTCTTCCACATGTTTGGTGTTTCTCCCAGGTGGCTTGTAGCAAACTTTAAACAACGCTTTTTATGGATATCTTTAAGAAATGGCTTTCTTCTTGCCACTCTTCCATAAAGGCCAGATTTGTGCAGTACACGAATGATTGTTGTCCTATGGATAGAGTCTCCCACCTCAGCTGTAGATCTCTGCAGTTCATCCAGAGTGATCATGGGCCTCTTGGCTGCATCTCTGATCAGTCTTCTCCTTGTATGAGCTGAAAGTTTAGAGGGACGGCCAGGTCTTGGTAGATTTGCAGTGGTCTGATACTCCTTCCATTTCAATATTATCGCTTGCACAGTGCTCCTTGGGATGTTTAAAGCTTGGCAAATCTTTTTGTATCCAAATCCGGCTTTAAACCTCTCCACAACAGTATCTCGGACCTGCCTGGTGTGTTCCTTGTTCTTCATGATGCTCTCTGCGCTTTAAACGGACCTCTGAGACTATCACAGTGCAAGTGCATTTATACGGAGAATTGATTACACACAGGTGGATTCTATTTATCATCATTAGTCATTGAGGTCAACATTGGATCATTCAGAGATCCTCACTGAACTTCTGGAGAGAGTTTGCTGCACTGAAAGTAAAGGGGCTGAATAATTTTGCACGCCCAATTTTTCAGTTTTTTATTTGTTAAAAAAGTTTGAAATATCCAATAAATTTCGTTCCACTTCATGATTGTGTCCCACTTGTTGTTGATTCTTCACAAAAAAATACAGTTTTATATCTTTATGTTTGAAGCCTGAAATGTGGCAAAAGGTCGAAAAGTTCAAGGGGGCCGAATACTTTCGCAAGGCACTGTGAGTGTCCTATTAAAAGTCAGTACATACAGTATTTGTATGACTTTTGCTGCTTTTGCTGACTTTTAATTTTTTTTCACCCAGGCTGGAACTCCGCTTTAACCTATCAGTGGCCATAAAGTTATGGTTGATTGGTGTATGTTTATGTATAAATACGGTGCAGTGAGTGAGCATGGTCACCCAGGCACAGGAAGTGTTAAGCGCAAGTCTACCAGGGGAAAATAAAAGGGCAAAAGTACTGAAAAAAAAAGAAAATGATTGCAGCCACCACATATAAGGACTAGTAAGCTGCAATATATTACATTTTCGTTTGGGATTTAGGCACATTTTAACATACTCTAACATTCGTTTTTTTCTCGATTTTTTCCTTTATAATTTGTATGAGAAAGCGTACACTTTTGTTTATTTTCTTTTTTTTTGTTTTTAGAGTTAGCATATGATAATACATAAAATATTTCTATGTAATTTAGTAACCTTGTCATACTTTGTGCCAGGAGCATAATTTATGTATTTAATGCTTACAATAAATGAAACAATCAACAGAAAAATATTGTAATTTGTACTTAAGCATTTCTTACTGCCATGACAGAATAAGCTGAAAAGAAATACTGCTGCTCATGGGCCTTTTGCACATATATCTTGTGAGCACTAGCATCAAGTGTAGAGCTTGAAGGACACTGCCACTCGCTGTTTCTTCTTTTTAAGGGCTTTGTTTGCCCATTTTTATTAAAAGGAAGTTCAGAAAATACAAACATAGGTTTCCCTCTCAGGGTTTTTTCAGCATTCCTTTTGCCATCAACGTAAACAACCTTCAGCCTTCTGGCTTCCACTTGCAGCACTGCCGCTCTGGCCTTACTCTCCAGGCCCTAGTCCGTCTCCTACAGACTGTCACCGACCCACTTGGTCCACACAGCTAGCAGCCTCTTGCTGCACTGGCTCCCCCGTGGAGCACTCCTGACTCCTGGGTCAGACCTCCTGTCTGGTGGGGTGGAGACCAGAACCTTGGTCCTGTCTCTACTAAAAGACCCAGACACACTTGCACAATTAGTGTCCTGGCTAATCCACTGGGGATTTCATCCCATTCGGAACTCTAAGAAATCCCTCCAGGTCCCAAAGTGGACTTTTCTAAGAAATGAGGAAACTGAAACTCTCAAATACACAAACCCCCTGGAGCCCCTCAACCCGCCTGGTTGAGAATCCTGCGTGACATACTAGTTTACAGCTAACTGCACTGTCACAATCTATAAACAGATGTTTTCAGTTGGCTTGTTGGTCTAGGGATATGATTCTTGTGTAAGGTGTGGGGGGTGCTACGTTTAAATCCTGGACATGCCCACTTTTATGTTGATTTATAAATATCATGGAATGCTTGTGTTTTCTCTGTAATTTTCAAAAGTTCTATCTTGCAAAGGAAATATAGTTAAAGAAAACCTGCTATTTTAGAAAAATACTGAGGATGCCTTTGCAAACCTGCTTTTATTATGATTTGCCTGTCTGTCTCTGGTTTTCACATGTGCTGACCACGCCATATTGAAGTCAAAACTACATATTGACTTACTTGTTCCAGGCCAGACACTCAGGAATCATTGAAGCCATTGAATCAATATGGCAGCCAAAAAACGAATAGTTTCGCTATTCAGTGTGCTGGTTTACCAGCATATCCTGTATACATTATCAGGTAGCATTAAACAAATGCTTTCAGAGTAAGGCTGGCCAATGCCATACATGGTTCCTGCTGAACCAACCATGATTCGAACCCTTAATGGGCTGGCTGAATGTACCAAGCTGATTGATTAATCAACTTGGGTACTACCAGCCTGCCAGATTCACTTGCGATTATCACAAGTGGCTGCTATAGCCGCTAGCAATAATCACTGTCTTATCCCAGCGGGGACAGCTTCCCCTGCCCACTCCACCGGGAAAAGACAATTGCTGATAATATAGCATATGCAATTGTGACAAAGTCATATTATAATTGAATGTTATTAAAATGATCTTTCCTTTTCAATCTGAAGCATTGTAATTTTTTGTGTAGCACTACCCCAATAGGAGTCGCTTGAATATTACATAGACGGTCCTTACTTCTTCACTGCCAGCCAGGTACAAGGTATTTCCTGCAGCCAGGTACACACCATTAGGCTCAGTTGTAGTCAAAGGGGTGTTGTTTTTGTAGTTTTATTTTGTAGGAACTTGGATAGGGTAAGGGATTTGTAGTAGGATACTCCAGAATAAAACTATACACAACTTGAGGACTCTAGCTCATCTAGAATTGAGTAGCAGATGAAGTCTCTTGTTGGGAGCAGATGGCAGACTTGTATAGCAGTGTAGAAATCAATAGTATGAGCAAAGTCTCTTGTAGTGTAGGACAGGTAGACAGAGCTCTTCAGGTACAAACCAGTTACAGCAGACGCTTGGCAGTCCAAAAGTACTAGCACTGAGCAAAGTCCCATGCAGCAACAACAGTTGGATAAGCTCTTCAGATCACTAGCTAGCGATCCTTTTTAGTTGGACCCTTGGCTGACTGTACTAGCACAAAGGGGTAGCCAAAAAGTACAGGTCTGTACTCACTGGAGTTGCAAACAAATCCTCTCAGGCACAACTCCCCCTCAGTCAGCTCCTCAGAAGCACCAGTGTCACTCCTTTCCTTTAGCTTTAGGCCCTCAGGTTGACCACACAAGGCCGCATGGCAGCAAGTACCAGGGGTAGCAAGTCTGCCCCCCTGGCTGGTGTATTCCACAATCTGGGAAGGGCCCAGAGCTCACATGTTCTCCCAATATATAGGGCAATCCCGGGAATGCCCAGGGGCACCTCCCCTGTAATTGGCTGGGACAGCTACTACATACTCACGCTGTCTATGTGCCTAACTCCCACCCATGTTCCAGAAAGTTCTATTAGTTTGTAGAAGGCGAGAGGAGTCCAAGAAAACCCAACAGCACCAGAACACAGGAGCAGCCCTAACTAATGAATTGCAGCATTCTGTTAAGCAGACCTACTGAAGATAGATTTGCCTCTAGCCCCATCGTTAGGCGGAAGAGCAAATTACACTAGTCTAACAATTTACATTGTAGCACCTAAACTAGGAGGGTGCCACATCTGTATTGCAATGCAATATGGCAACTTGGAGGTGTTCTGTACACAGATGGTGTATAGAACGTCCCCCAGATACGTCATTTACTGCTTGTGTGATTGGCTTACTAATTTCCCCAGAAGTCTAAGATACTTGTGGGAAGATGCAGCGCAGTGCAGAGGCAGTAAACACTTGATTGCAGCTAACAGAACTATTAATGCAGAGTCCAACAATTCATAAAAAACCCAGCGGGAAGGCATTCACAGTATTTAACAGCAGCATGTAGCAGAGCAGATCTCAGGTGTGCCAACAGTGGCTCTGAGGAAGAGGGGATCGCCCCTGGAAATGCATCAGCCGTCTAGAAGGCCCTCCAATATGCTGGACAAAGTCCTGGTGATCTGGTTGCTGTTTGTCTATTGCAGACTCTGACATGCTGTTTTACACTCATTTGTTTGTGAGTATGTTTTTTACCTTTCGATTTCAATAAATATACTTGGGTAATGCGCAAGTTTGGTGTGCCCTCTTCTCTCTTTCACAGTGTTAAATAGACTCTGCCCGACCACAGATAGCCAACATAGTCACACTGGGCACCAGCATCCAACCAGATAGCTCCCTCAGTGACCCAGGAAACCTTAGAGGAACCATGATCTTCTTGACTTCCTCTCCCCCTGCACTGCTGCTGATGTGGTTGAGTGCCACCTGCAGTGGAAAAAGTAGACTGTACCTGCCTGCATACTCCCAAAAGGAAATCATGTCTAAAGGGATACAGACCTTGCCACTTTTTTCATTGGAGCCCTGCAGGTGCAGCAGCTGATAGATAATTATACAATCGCCCCCATACAGGTTCACTTGCACATGGACACAGACAAGTCACTATTACTTCAGAATAAAGGTAGGAATCTGCAACAAAGTCTGTTAAAATCCCTGCAATGTACATAGATCACCCAGAGGGGAAAGTTTTTTTCTCAACAAAAGTGGAGTTACTCTTTAAACAGGCCATGTCTGCAGGACAGCTGTTCCCCAGTGTAGTCTACTTCTATCCACACATAGGAATACATTCTTGTAGATTAGCCACTTGCGCCTATTAACCCAATTTACACCCAGTGGAGCCTCAGAAAATGCCCCAACATGGTCACAACATAAACTCAACAGATCATCCCTTGAGGCTGTCGCATTACCCCCATGCCCTGCCCCTCCCACCCTTTGTTGCAGGTGAAAGATAATAAAAAATTACAGTGTCCTCCATCCATGCTACCGTATATAGCACAGGTGGATAAATCTTGCTCTGTGGCTCGCCTGCTGCCAAGATATCTGGACAACAGCTGCATCTGATTGGATGCAGCAACTTTTCAAATGACACATTTTGGCTCTCAGTCAAGGGATGTTTGCCAAGAGGCTGCCAACAGGGCCATCCACAGAGCAAAATTCAGCCAGTTTCTCATGAACTGGCCAAATCTCATACAGCGTATGGCCAGCTTTAGCCTCATTTGACAACCATGGAGTTCTTCCCTTCGCTTAAGTCTATTAAAAAAGCAGAGTGTCAAAATTCTGATTAAATTTATCTTAATTTCCAACAATGCTTATGAAGGCCTGATTGCCTTTATCCTTTATTTTCCTTTTATCAAGTTGAGAAACCTTATCATTTACTTCTATTGTTTTTTCAGTTATAGCATAGGAGCCCCGCAATTTGGCATAAACCTTACTTTACACATTGTATACTAAGGCCCCTTTCACACGATAAGCCCACTGGGATCCACCTGTCTGTTTTTCAAGGGGAATGCGAGCGGGCCACCCATAGACCTCTATGGGCAGGCGGATGTCAGCAGAGATCCGTTAACACAGATGTATGGGCGATACGCTCGCATTCCGTCCAGCGGATGCGATGGGATCAGATGAAAACAGACAGGCGGGTCCGTTTTTATCTGATCTCTCCATTGAGAACAGCGGGGATCTGACAGGTCCGTCCCTGCACAGACAGAGAGCAGAAACGGACCTGCCATCCGTCAGCTCAGCGGAGATCAACGGAGCGATCTCAAACTGAGCTGGCAGACTCAGCTGAGTAGATCCAGTGAAAGCGACCTAAGACAAGCACGTGGTCTCCAGCACTTTGGTCCTCCATGTTGTTGCATGTTTTCTTTGACTATTGGTTTGACTTCAGCACTTTTGTCTTGGTTAACAAGTGTTTAAAGCCTAAACTATTTTCCTTTTAGTTTTGAACAGCGTACGGAATAGTCATGACTTTTTTTTTTTTGCTGTCTTCTCAGACAGAAGACACTTACTGTCCCAAATACACAACAGGAAGTAAGAGGAGATATCTTACTGTGAGGGGGGGGGGGGTAGTCGTCAACAGAACAGGTATCCCCCATTGCAAGATTTCCTCTTACCTCCTCTTACTGTGACAGCTCAAAAAAGTTTGGATTTCCATCACCTTCTGAAACTGAAAAAATGGTCACCAGGACAGAAAATCTCACCATGGGGGGTACAGACAGCAATTAAAAAAATGACAGAGGTTCTAGCCCTTTCCCACTCTATGAAAAAGTAAAAAAAAATGTCTTTACATTGTACATTGAAATTAAATACATTCTATTTTGCCTTTGTATACTTAACAGTTTATATAACTCTTTCATAATCCTAAACAAAAAGGGTGTCCCTTGATCTGACATAATTCATATTCTTTGACCACAAGGATATAATAATGCCCTCAAAGCTAGATTACCACAGGTCCTATTAGGTCCATTATTATTTATTGGAAAGGGAATTTGATAAAATGCAATGGAACCCACAGGCTTTAACGATGGGGCATATAGGCCAACATCTGGCATTCTAGGCATGACTTGCAATTAGGGATGAGTTTAATGTTCCTGGGGTTGGTTTGGGCAGTTTGTGGAACATTACTGAAGTTCCAGAGTTGAATCCAAACCTAATTGTCAATAGTAGTCACATATAAAAAAAGACAATGGCTATTTTGTAGGCTAGTAAGCAAAGGATGTCAAACAAATTGCATGGGAGCCTGGGCACAACCCTGGAGCTTTAAAGTAAAACTTTAATTTTTAAATTGTTTGGCAGGGAGCAGTGATTATTATAATGCTTAAGAGTCAACAATAGAAATGCAAAATCCCTTTATATAACATGCCTGAAAATGCCCTTAACCTGCCTGTGAAGTCACTCATCTGTATGATGTATTACTAGACCAAAATTGGAATCTATAAAAAAAAAATGGTATTGATGTAAAGGGGGACCCCACACAAAAAAAAGAAAAAAAGTGTGCGGTCCTCCCAAATTCAATACCAGACCCTTTGAATCTAGTGTAAATTTTGGGCGGAAACCCTATGCAAAGAAAAACTTGGGACCCCCCTAAAGCCATATCTGACCTTTATCCAAGTATGCAGACCAGCAGACCAGGAGGCGGGGGGAAGTGTGTGTCCCCTTCCTGAACTATACCAAGCCACATGCCCTCAACATGAGGGGTACCTTGCCGGAGGGGCCCATGTTGATGAAGATAAGGACCTCTTCCCCCCCATTCCTGGCCCAGTGGTTATGGCAGTCTACTGATGGATGGCTTACTGGACTCTCCAAGTTCCTTTAAAAATAATACCACAACCTCCTAGCAAATGAGTAAGGGGTATATAATTACACCACATTTTTTAAAGGTCTTTTATTAAAAAAACAAAATTCCCCCAATATGTCCCACAATTTAAATCCATCATTAATCTCAATGTCCAGTAATGAAAATCCTCATCAGCCATGATGAATGACACCTGCCGACTCATTGAAAGAAAAAAAGTCCAAAATGGCTGATACCGGCGCTCACATGCCGAAAATGACAGAGGTCAACCCGTCTCTATATTTTATCACCCAAAAGGATAAAAACAAAAAATATTTCCATGTGGGGTTCATGGACAACATCCAGCCAAACAGAAACTCAGTTGTGCAGTAAATTAGTCCCTTAGCCTGGGCTCACATATGTGTGTATTGGATGCAGTTTTCACCGCATCCAATTCACATTACATGCGAGAGTGACTGGCTCTCAATGGAGTCTGTTCACACATGGATGCGGTGTGGATTGCAAAAGCATCCTGAGCTTTTTTCGGTGCGAATTCAGGCAAAAACAGTAATGCACTGGACCTGCAAAACCGTGGCCGCACATGTGTGAACCCGGGCCTCAAAGCTATTACTCTCTTTTGAATCAGGAAATGCCCCTACCTGGTTGCAAAATGAACTGCTTGCAGGATCAATTATTAAAGAGAAACTGCAGTCTAGTCTGCTCACATAATTTGTTATAAAAACATCTTTGCCATTCTGAAGCTTCCCTCCAACCACTTTGCATATTATTTTATATATACTGTGATTCTGTACTTGCCAAATATGCTGCAGAAATCTCCCTCCACTGAGTCTGCCTGCAATCATTTTAACTGTGGGCAGCTGAAGCTGCTGCCTGCCCAACTCCTGGATTTACACAGACACACAGAGGCACACCTCCAGCCCTGCAGCTCTGATTGGCCCTCCTATGACTCATCCCCCCTCCCTTCCTGGCAAACTCTCATGAGAGTGAGAGAGAGAGCTGTGCATGATGTCAAACGGCGAGGCAGGAAACAGGAATTGGGCTGTATAAGGTATTTACTGGCAGAAAAAAAATGTTTTACTATCCAAAGTTAAAACAACAAGGGCAGAGGATTTAATAGATGGAAAGATGAAAAAATGACTGAAGTTCCGCTTTAAGGCCTTCTATTATAACCTAAAATAGCAAGTGCCAATCCACAGGCAGATTTCAAACTAATTGGGGGGGGGGGGGGTTCCCCATATTTACTTTTCATCATCAAAGCTTTACATAAAGTTTTCCATCATGTGGGACACAAAATATTTAGCCCTCATAGCCTACAGATCCAACTGTCTGTTTGCTGACATAGCTAGGGTTAGTGTGGCTTTCTCCCTTACTGCCTCCAGCTGCACCTCCAGTTTGGCTCCACCTCTCACACACATTCAGAGGAATCTTGCTTTAGAGTCCACTCACACTTGTGCGACTTAAACATTGTGTGATTTCCATTGCGACTTTGATGCCGCTTTGGATAAGTGCTACTTTGTTACAACTTTGGATTTGACCATTGTGATCATTTTGTTTGTGCTCTACAAAGTCATTAGACACGTGCAGAACGGAAACATTTGTTTCGTTTCATTTGGTTTCTTTATTTTCTAACGAATTCCAAATATTCAGAACGATTTGAATTTGCATCGGTCGAAAATTGATCGACCGACTCGAAATTCTGTGTGAAGAATAGCTGGTTGTTCCCTGAGCCCCTCAGTCAGGTGCGAAACTGGGAGTCATTTACCTCAGGAACAAGCCCAAACACAAGACAGTGTAAACCCAGTCGGGGACTTGACCCTGAGTTAATACATGGAGATATTTAAAAAATTATGTTATAGAATTTTGAAATACAGAAATATCAATACGATTTTTATATACAGTAACTCTAACCTCAACCCTTGACCTTTCACTTAAGCTTACCCCTAACCTTCACCTGTAACGCTAAATTAAGCCGTTCTAATCTGTACTTACCTTGCCCTGGTTGAAACTGCTTTATTATCTTGCACCAAGGTCAGCACAGACGAAACCTGCAAAACACACAGATTTTAAACCTGTCACTTGCATAAGCGGGAGATTCCTGGGAGCATGCACTTGGTTTTCTAGAACTTCTTATGTACATTCGAGAAATGGAACAATGTACAAACACGCACCTGCAATGCCTTGTTTCAGGTTTTTGGTTTAGATACGCTTACAGGCAAGCCACATAAGGGGCATTGAAGTAACGAGCAAAGATTAAATTGCTTCTATGCTGTTTATTCAAGATGTCTTTGCATTTATCATTAGTGCCTTGGTATCTTTTAATTTAAATCCCTGATAGCATTGCAGAAAGTTGCAATGTTCACACCCAGTGTGGCTGCAATATATTATTGTACCATTTAAGTGGATACTGTCCAATTTTATGCGTTACTTTAGCCTGTGAGCTATTGGTGACAAATTACTCTTTATTGGTTGTTTTCTGTCCTCTTCTGCATACATTTAAAGTCACCATTCCACCATGATATACAGAGTGGGCCATTTATATGGATACACCCTAATAAAATGGGAATGGTTGGTGATATTAACTTCCTGTTTGTGGCACATTAGTATATGTGAGGGGGGAAACTTTTCATTGTACATTGTATATTCCCTTACTATATATATTATATATTTTTATTTCAGGTACTTATGTAGCACCGTCAATTTATGCAGTGCTTTACATATACTTTGTACATTCACATCAGTCCCTACCCCCTCAAGGAGCTTACAATCTAAGGTCCCTAACTCACATTCATACATGCACATACTAGGGCCAATTTAGACAGGATCTTATTTACCTACCAGCAGGTCTTTGTAGTGTGGGAGGAAACCGGAGAACCCGGAGGAAACGCACACCAGCACAGGGAGAATATGCAAACTCCAGGCAGGTAGGTAAATGATTACGCATCTTAACAAAGAATTAGGAAATCTCTGCATTGTAAATTTAAGCCATTAGTACTTCTGTATAAACTCTGTATTATGTCAATCATATGTGATCATGTAAAACACCTAAAACATCATCTTTAAAGCGGTTGTCTACCCAATTTTTGTACTTTTACCTACAGGTAAGCCTATAATAAGGCTTACCTGTAGGTAAAATGAATATCCCCTAAACCTGCACGTTTTAGGTGATATTCCCTCTCCAAGATGCTTTGGCGTTACGGCGCATGCGCCAAGTATGTCCCGGCAAAGGCCCGGCAATAGGGCCGGACCTTGCCGGGGAGACGGGTCCCGCGCGCATGCGCGGGAGTGACGTCTCGCGGCTCCGGGCAGTCACAGCGCCGGAGCCGCGTACCCGGAAGCAAGATCCGAGGGAAGATGTCCACTCCCTCAGAGTGGACCGAGCAGCCTGGTCGGATCTTCGTTTCAAGGTAAGTATTTCATAATGAGCTAGTATGCGCTACATACTAGCTCATTATGCTATTGTCTTGCAGGCTTTATTTTTTTATTTTTTTTTTAAATGGGTAGACAACCGCCTTAATTCAGATCCTTTATTTAGTGGCTGAACAGAAAAAAAATACTAGGTTTAGGATAAGTGACATCTACTGGTTGCTTTTTATACATCTGAACAACAGTGTCTCATAAAGGTAAAAACTGCAATAATAACTTAGACCCCTTTCACACTGAGGCACTTTACAGGCGCTATTTAGCTAAAAATAACACCTGTAAAGCGCCTCAAAAATCCCTCCCCATCCACCCCAATGTGAAAGCCGGAATGCTTTCACACTGGGGCGGTGCGCTTGCAGGACGTTACAAGCCGCATCTTTGGAGCGGTGCGGTGAGCGGTGATATACCGCTCCTCCACCACCCCTGCCTATTTAAAACAATGAGGCAGCACTTCTGAAGCGGCTGCATACCGTCTCGGAAGCACGGAGCACCAACACGTTTAACCCCGTTTTAACCCCTTGTGGGGGGGGTTAAAAGCGCACCGCTCCCACCACCATAGCGCCGCTATAGCACCGGTAAATCTGCGCTGAAACTAGCAGGGATTTACTGCTACCACCCCACTGCCCCCAGTGTGAAAGTGGCCTTAACGTGGTTGTTAACCCACCACTACATCTTTATATAATCCACTCTCTTTATTAATGTATGTCCCCCTGTGACTGTCCTTTATGGAAATAACACTGTATATACCTTGTATACTGAGCGCTCATCAGCGCTGATTGAGCCGCCGCTTGTCTCCTCTCTCCGCCCGACAGATGCAGTGGGCCGGGTTGGGGATTCCCCTCTGACGTTAGTCAGGAGAGGAGGAGAGAAGCATCTGTCGGGCAGAGAGAGGAGACAAGCGGCAACTCAATCAGTGCTGATGAGCACTCAGTATACAAGGTATATACAGTGTTATTTCCATAAAGGACAATCACAGGGGGACACTACCTTAATAAAGAGAGTGGTTTGTACTAAACAAAATTGATTTATGCAGCGGGACAGGAGGGGGCGGTACGGACAAGGAGCTGTCATGTAGAGAGGGGAAGGGGGGCAGAGGAGAGGGGAGAGAACACACAGGAAACACAGAGTAGGCTGCGGATGACGGAGACACGCACTGACTCCGATGTCACAGCTTGGCGGCCATGATATTTCAGAATCAGCGCAGAGAGGGGAGGGTAGAAACTGGCAGGATCAGCCAGGTAATGCAGGTGATACAGGGGGCCAAATGACACAGCACAAGCGTTGTCCTGAATCACATGCTTTATAGGAACAGGATCTGTATTTTTTTTTGGTAAACAATTGCTTTAAAGCGTAACTCCACTTCTGTTGAGAAAAAAACATTCCTCTCTGGGTGATCTATGTACATTGGAAGGATTATAAGAAACTTTGTTGCAGATTTCTACCTTTTGTTATTCTAAAGGAATCCCTCTATGTTTCTCTGTGCCCAGGGCCGGACTGGGAATATAGACCAGCCCTGGAAAAAAATTCATACCAGCCCCATAGCATTATTATACCAGCCCAACAGCATAACGTCATTATTTTCTTGTTCATAAAAGGGAAAACCATGCATTTTAAAGTACATTTGAAGAGTGTATTATATATAGACAAGACAGATATGAAAGCACAAATGGCATTATATGTATATATAACAGCAAATTCCAGTTAAAAGTGGTAAAAGTGGAGCAATCATCAAGGGGGACCCCAGGAACTCTGGGAATGTGGGGGGACTCTGGTGACCAGAGACCGCCTTCCGCAGAAAGAATACACTAAGGTAAGGGGGGTTACTGATATAAGGGGGAAACCTTTATATCACTGCCCCGTTACATTATTGTATTCACTCTCCCCCTTACATCACTGACCCTCCCCTCAGATTGGCCTGGCGGCGCTGTCACTGACCTCCTCTCAGGTGCACCATGCAGGGCTCAGTCAGTCAGCTCCAGCTTGGTGGCTCTGGTTTTATCCTATAGTCTCCTCTCCACAGTCCATAGATGTCTGACTTCTCCCATGACCCCCATCCCAGCGTCACTCCCTTGACTCCTCTCCAATCTCCCTCGGAGACTGCAGACATGTAATAAGACAAGAGATGGTCAGAGTTTGCGGACATAATACAAGAGATGGTTAGAGGCTGCGGGCATGGAACAGAATATGGTCAGAGACTGCAGATATGACACAGGAGATAGTCAGAGACTGCAGACATGGTAGAGGAGACGATCAGAGACTTCAGACATGATCCAGTAGATGGTCAGAGACTGCAGACATCATAAAAGAGATGGTCAGAGACTGCAGCCTCACTGTGCCCATCAATGCAGCTTCACTGTGCCCATTAATGCAGCCTCAATGTGCTCATCAATGCAGCCTCACAGCCCATCAATGCAGATTCCTTGTGCCCATCAATGCAGCCTCACTGTGCCCATCAATGCAGCCTCACTGCCCATCAATGCAGACTCACTGTGCCCATCAATGCATACTCACTGTGCCCATCAATGCATACTCACTGTGCCCAACAAATGCAGCTTTACTGTGCCCATCAATGCAGACTCACTTTGCCCAAAAAATGCAGCTTTACTGTGCCACTCAATGCAACCTCACTGCTCATCAATGCAGCCTCACTGTGTCCCTCACTGAAGCCTCACTGCCCCTCAATGCAGCCTCACTGCCCCTCAATGCAGCCTCACTGTGCTCATTAATGCAGCCTCACCGTGCCCATCAATGCAACCTCTCTGTGTCCATCAATGCAGCCTCACTGTGCCCATCAATGTAGACTCACTGTGCCCATCAAATGCAGCTTTACTGTGCCCATCAATGCAGCCTCACTTCCCATCAATACAGCCTCACAGTGCCCATCAATGTAATCTCACTGTGCCCATCAATGCAACCTCACTGTGTCCATCAAATGCAGGCTCACTGTACCCATCAATGCAACCTCACTGTGTCCATCAAATGCAGACTTACTGTGCCCATCAATGCAGCCTCACCATACCCATCAATGCGGCCTTACTGTGCCCGTCAATGCAGCCTCACCGTACCTGTCAGTGCAGCCTCACAGTTCCTGTCAATGCAGCCTCACCGTACCTGTCAATGCAGCCTCTCTGTACCCGTCAATGCAGCCTCACTGTGCCCATCAATGCAGCCTATCACGTACCTGATCCAAGCCGAAATGCAGAGAAAGGCTCCCCTTGCGACTGAACGCAGTATACCCCTGGAGTTGGTACAGGTGGTACAGTGCATAAAGAAGCACGGGTCACCAGTAGGGATGAGGTGACTTGTGCTGATGATCACTGGAAGACTGTGGAAGCTGCAGAAGTGGTATAGCAGGGAAGCCAGGAACAGTCTGTGGCTGTGACACGCAGTCTTCTGTGTGCTGATGACAGTGAAGGCCTGACAGGGGTGTATGCACACCTCAGTATACTGACTGGAGACTTAGTGCAGGGAAGTCCGTGAGACAGGCCGGGATCAAGCACAAGCGATCAGGCAAAAGTCTGTTATACAGGCTGAGTGTCAAACACTGAAGCAGAGCCCGTTAGACAGGCCGAGGGTCAAACACAGGAGATCAGGCTGAGATAAGACCACTAGGAAAGCAGGGGTCAAGCACAGGAGATCAAACTGAAGCAAGTCGGTTGGGCAAGCCGGGGGTCAAACACAGGAGATCAAGCTGAAGCAAAGTCCGAGGGTCAAACACAGGAGCAGATCAGGAGCAGGTCAAAGAGCCGACAGGAAGTCAACAGGATACAGGACACTGGAGAGCTGAAGACAATCCAGCAATATGGGTAAAATATGGGCAGCCTTTTATAGGCCAGCAAAGGACCACATTGGACGTACTGTTTGAGCACATTGCACATGCGCGTGAGCCGTCTCGTCCCATCACACATTCGCATGCGCAGATGCACTCCTATTCCACGCATGCGCGCGGGGATGCGTCGATCGTGCCCATTTCTCTGACACAACCTCACTATGCTCATCAATGCAGCCTCACTGCCCATCAATGCAGCCTCACTGTGCCCATCAATGCAGCCTCACCGTACCTGTCAATGAAGCTTCACCATTCCCATGAATGCAGCCTCACCGTGCCCATCAATGCAGCCTCACCGTGCCCATGAATGCAGCCTCACCGTACTCATCAATGTAGCCTCACTGTGTTCATTAATGCAGCCTCACGTGCCCATCAATGCAGCCTCACCGTTCCCATGAATGCAGCCTCACCATGCCCATGAATTCAGCCTCACCGTGCCCGTCAATGCAGCCTCTCCGTACCCGTAAAAGCAGCCGCACCGTGCCCATCAATGCAGCCTCACTGTGCCCATCAATGCAGCCTCTTTGTGCCCATTAATGCAGCTTTACTGCCCATAAATGCAGCTTCATTGTGCCCATTAATGCCGCCTTACTGCCCATCAATGTTGCCTCACTGTGCCTGTCAATGCAGCCTCACCATTCCCATCAATGCAGCCTCACTGTGCCCATCAATGCAACCGAACCGTGCCCAACAATGCAGCCTCACCATGCCCATCAATGCAGCCTCATTGTGCCAATTAATGCAGCTTTACTGCCCATAAATGCAGCTTCACTGTGCTCATAAATGCCGCCTCACTGGGCCTGTCAATGCAGCCTCACCATACCCATCAATGTAGCCTCACGGTGCCTAGCAATGCAGCCTCACCATGCCCATCTATGCAGCCTCACTGTGCCCAATAATGCAGCTTTACTGCCCTTAAATGCAGCTTCACTGCGCCCATAAATGCCACCTCACTGCCCATCAATGTTGCCTCACTGTACCCATTAATGCAACCTCACTGTACCCATTAATGCAGCCTTACTGTGCCCATTAATGCAGCCTCACTATGCCCATCAATGCGGCCACACTGTGCCCATCAATGCAACTTCCCTGTGTCCATCAATGCAGCCTCACCGTGCCCATGAATGCAGCCTCACCGTACTCGTCAATGTAGCCTCACTGTGTTCATTAATGCAGCCTCACGTGCCCGTCAATGCAGCCTCACCGTTCCCATGAATGCAGCCTCACCATGCCCATGAATTCAGCCTCACCGTGCCCGTCAATGCAGCCTCTCCGTACCCGTAAAAGCAGCCGCACCGTGCCCATCAATGCAGCCTCACTGTGCCCATCAATGCAGCCTCTTTGTGCCCATTAATGCAGCTTTACTGCCCATAAATGCAGCTTCATTGTGCCCATTAATGCCGCCTTACTGCCCATCAATGTTGCCTCACTGTGCCTGTCAATGCAGCCTCACCATTCCCATCAATGCAGCCTCACTGTGCCCATCAATGCAACCGAACCGTGCCCAACAATGCAGCCTCACCATGCCCATCAATGCAGCCTCATTGTGCCAATTAATGCAGCTTTACTGCCCATAAATGCAGCTTCACTGTGCTCATAAATGCCGCCTCACTGGGCCTGTCAATGCAGCCTCACCATACCCATCAATGTAGCTTCACGGTGCCTAGCAATGCAGCCTCACCATGCCCATCTATGCAGCCTCACTGTGCCCAATAATGCAGCTTTACTGCCCTTAAATGCAGCTTCACTGCGCCCATAAATGCCACCTCACTGCCCATCAATGTTGCCTCACTGTACCCATTAATGCAACCTCACTGTACCCATTAATGCAGCCTTACTGTGCCCATTAATGCAGCCTCACTATGCCCATCAATGCGGCCACACTGTGCCCATCAATGCAACTTCCCTGTGTCCATCAATGCAGCCTCACTTTGCCCATCAATGCATATTCACTGTGCCCATCAAATACAGCCTTACTGTGCTCATCAATGCATCCTCATTGCCCATCAATGCAGCCTCACTGTGCCCATCAATGCAGACTCACTGTGCCCATCAAATGCAGACTCACTGTGCCCATCAATGCAGCCTCACCATACCCGTCAATGCAGCCTAACTGTGCCCGTCAATGCAGCCTCACCATACCCATCAATGCAGCCTCACTGTACCCATCAATGCAGCCTCACCATATTCGTCAATGCAGCCTCACCATGCCCACGAATGCAGCCTCACCGTGCCCATTAATGCAGCCTCACCGTGCCCATTAATGCAGCCTCACCATGCCCGTCAATGCAACCTCACCATGCCCATGAATGCAGCCTCACCGTGCCTGTCAATGCAGCCTTACTGTGCCCATTAATGCAACTTTACTGCCCATAAATGCAGCCTCACTGTGCCCATGAATGCCGCCTCACTGCCCATCAATGTCGCCTGACTGTGCCTGTCAATGCAACCTCACTGCCCATCAATGCAGCTTCACTGTACCCATTAATGCAGCCTCACCATACCTATCAATGCAGCCTCACCATACCTGTCAATGCAGTCTCACTGTACACGTCAATACAGCCTCACTATGCCCATCAATGCAGCCTCACTGCCCATCAATGCAGCCTCACTGTGCCCATCAATGCAGCCTCACTGTACCTGTCAATGCAGCATCACCATTCCCATGAATGCAGCCTCACCGTGCCCATTAATGCAGCCTCACCGTGCCCATGAATGCAGCCTCACCATACTCGTCAATGTAGCCTCACTGTGTCCATTAATGCAGCCTCACGTGCCTATCAATGCAGCCTCACCGTTCCCATGAATGCAGCCTCACCATACCCATTAATGTAGCCTCACCATGCCCATGAATTCAGCCTCACCGTGCCCGTAAATGCAGCCTCACCGTACCCGTCAAAGCAGCCGCACCGCGCCCATCAATGCAGCCTCACTGTGCCCATCAATGCAGCCTCATTGTGCCCATTAATGCAGCTTTACTGCCCATAGATGCAGCTTCATTGTGCCCATTAATGCCGCCTTACTGCCCATTAATGTCGCCTCACTGTGCCTTTCAATGCAGCCTCACCATACCCATCAATGCAGCCTCACTGTGCCCATCAATGCAACCGAACCGTGCCCAACAATGCAGCCTCACCATGCCCATCAATGCAGCCTCATTGTGCCAATTAATGCAGCTTTACTGCCCATAAATGCAGCTTCACTGTGCCCATAAATGCCGCCTCACTGGGCCTGTCAATGCAGCCTCACCATACCCATCAATGTAGCCTCATGGTGCCTAGCAATGCAGCCTCACCATGCCCAGCAATGCAGCCTCACTGTGCCCATTAATGCAGCTTTACTGCCCTTAAATGCAGCTTCACTGCGCCCATAAATGCCACCTCACTACCCATCAATGTTGCCTCACTGTACCCATTAATGCAACCTCACTGTACCCATTAATGCAGCCTTACTGTGCCCATTAATGCAGCCTCACTGTGCCCATCAATGCGGCCTCACTGTGCCCATCAATGCAACTTCCCTGTGTCCATCAATGCAGCCTCACTTTGCCCATCAATGCAGACTCACTGTGCCCATCAAATGCAGCCTTACTGTGCTCATCAATGCATCCTCATTGCCCATCAATGCAGCCTCACTGTGCCCATCAATGCAGACTCACTGTGCCTATCAAATGCAGCCTCACTGTGCCCATCAATGCAGCCTCACCATACCCGTCAATGCAGCCTAACTGTGCCCGTCAATGCAGCCTCACCATACCCATCAATGCAGCCTCACTGTACCCATCAATGCAGCCTCACCATACCCGTCAATGCAGCCTCACCATGCCCACGAATGCAGCCTCTCCGTGCCCGTCAATGCAGCCTCACCATGCCCATGAATGCAGCCTCACCATATCCATCAATGCAGCCTCACCGTGCCCATTAATGCAACCTCACCATGCCCATCAATGCAGCCCTTACCGTGCCCATGAATGCAGCCTCACCGTGCCTGTCAATGCAGCCTCACTGTGCCCATTTATGCAACTTTACTGCCCATGAATGCAGCCTCACTGTGCCCATGAATGCCGCCTCACTGCCCATCAATGTCGCCTGACTGTGCCTGTCAATGCAGCCTCACTGCCCATCAATGCAGTCTCACTGTACCCATTAATGCAGCTTCACTGTACCCATTAATGCAGCCTCACTGTGCCCATCAATGCAGCCTCACTGTGCCCATCAATGCAGCCTCACTGTGCCCATCAACGCAGCCTCGCTGTGCCCATCAATGCAGACACACTGTGCCCAATAATTGCAGACTCACTGTACCCATCAATGCAGCCTTACTGTTCCCATCAATGCAGCCTCACCGTACCCATCAATGCAGCCTCACCGTACCCATCAATGCAGCCTCAACATGCCCATCAATGCAGCCTCACCATACCTATCAATGCAGCCTCACCATACCTGTCAATGCAGTCTCACCGTACACGTCAATACAGCCTCACCGTACCCGTCAATGCAGCCTCACCGTGCCCATCAATGCAGATTCACTGTGCCCACAAATGCAGCCTCACTGCCCATCACTGCAGCCTCACTGTGTCCATGAATGCAGTCTCACCATATCCATGAATGCAACCTCACCGTGCCCATGAATGCAGCCTCACCATGTCCCTTCAATGCAGCCTCACTGTGCTTATGAATGCAGCCTCACCATATCCATCAATACAGCCTCACCGTGCCCATGAATGCAGCCTCACCGTGCCCATGAATGCAGCCTCACCATGCCCGTCAATGCAGCCTCACCGTGCCCATGAATGCAGCCTCACTGTACCCGTCAATGCAGCCTCACCATGCCCATTAATGCAGCCTTACTATGCCCGTCAAAGCAGCCTCACCATGCCTATGAATGCAGCCTCATGGTACCTGTCAATGCAGCCTCACTGTGCCCATGAATGCAGCCTCAACGTGCCCATCAATGTTGCCTACTGTGCCTGTCAATGTAGCCTCACTGCCCATCAATGCAGCCGCACTGTACCCATTAATGCAGCCTTCCTGTACCCATTAATGCAGCCTCACTGTGCTCATTAATGCAGCCTCTCTGTGCCCATTAATGCAGTTTTACTGCCCATAAATGCAGCTTCACTGTGCCCATAAATGCCGCCTCACTGCCCATCAATGTTGCCTCACTGTGCCTGTCAATGCAGCCTCACTGCCCATCAATGCAGCCGCACTGTACCCATTAATGCAGCCTTCCTGTACCCATTAATGCAGTCTCACTGTGCCCATTAATGCAGCCTCTCTGTGCCCATTAATGCAGTTTTACTGCCCATTAATGCAGCCTCACTGTACCCATTAATTATGCAGCCCATAAATGCTGCCTCACTGCCCATAAATGCCTCCTCACCAGTACCTGGATTACACACAAGGGGAATCTCCCGCCGTGTCATGGAGCTGTCCACATTCCAGCACCTTTCTTTCGCAGCACGGTCATTCTGCTGCTGCCCTCAGCCATAACACTCGTGACTCTGCAAGCCAAGTACCAGTTTTGTGGGCGGCGCCATGCTGGCCGGGAGCCTGGGAGGAGGAGATACAGTATGCACCATGGCCGTTCTCCAGTTCTCCTGCTCTCAGGGCATATCACTCTGCAGCAAATGCGGCTGCCTCCACTGCTGACTGCTCTTCTTTTTACTCCACACCAAAAGCGGCCCAGGTCACTGAGGGCAGGCAGCCTACTGGGAAATTTCCTGTTATCCCGGTAGGTCAATCCGGCCCTGGCGGCCTACCAAGAAATTTTCTGGTATCCCGGTAGGCCAGTCCGGCCCTGTCTGTGCTCATGTGGGAGAGTGAATCCAATAGGAGTGGTTTCATAATTCAGATTCATAATCAATCAGCTGCGCACCTGCAGGACACTAATGAGGAAAGCTGCTGTGCCTGCATCCCTTTATACATGTTCCTATTGGGAGTATCTCACCAAAAATTACATTTTTGTTCCAGGGGATGCTGAAAATCTAACTTGTATCTTAGGCAGCTGGTCATGAACAAAAAAATTGGGCATAAACAAAAAACATCTGCGGATTGGCCCCAATCAGAGCTCAGCCAAAGGCCGGGGGGGCAGTTATTTTTCGTTCAGCCCTGATGGCATCCAGATCATGTATACAATCAACTCTTCACAGATAAATCCCACATGTATTACTGACTGATACCTATTCCCAATCAAATTATAAACTGGAAGCAATACATGCAGTTGTATGGTATTAATAAACAATTGAACTGCATATGCAAAGAGAGCAGGGACGTGCAGTCAGAGGAGGCAGGTGAGGCAGAGCAAAGAATACAGATCGACTTCAAGGGTCGTAGCTCGGCGATCTGAGGTCAAAGAGACCCCAAATTTGGTAGGTATGTTGCTGAAGTCCTACCCACCACTGGTAAAAATTAAAATTAATTAAAAAAAATTAAAATGGGGCTTCTAACATCTATGGTTCCAGTGATACAGGGCTCATTGCACAGCCTGTCAGAAGCTACATACAGAGAGGCCAGTTTAAATACAAGCTGAAACACTGGGGTTGATTTACTAAAACTGGAGAGTGCAAAATCTGGTGCAGCTGTGCGTGGTAGCCAATCAGCTTCTAACTTCAGTACAATTAACCACTCGCTTACTGGGCACCTAAACCCCCCTCCTGCCCGGAACAATTTTCAGTTTTCAGCGCTGTAACTATTTGAATGACAATTGCGCGGTCGTGCGACGCTGTACCCAAACAAAATTGGTGTCCTTTTTTCCCCACAAATAGAGCTTTCTTTTGGTGGCGTTTGATCACCTCTGTGGGTTTTATTTTTTGCGCTATAAACAAACAAAGAGCGACGATTTTGAAAAAAACAAACATTTTTTTACTTTTTGCTATAATAAATATCCAAAAATAAAAAAACAAATTTATTCATCAATTTAGGCCGACATATATTCTTCTACATATTTTTGTTAAAAAAAATCACAATCAAAAAATCACAATCGGCGTATATTGATTGGGTTGCGCAAAAGTTATAATGACTACAAACTATGGACATTGGTTTATGGCGTTTTTATTATTTATTTATTTTTTACTGGTAATGGCGGCGATCTGCGATTTTTATCGGGACTGCAATATTGCAGCGCACTTGTCTGACGTTTTTGATACTTTTTTGGGACCTATGGCATTTATACAGCAATCAGATCTAAAAATAGACTCTGATTACTGTATAAATGTAATCGGCAGGGAAGAGTTTAACACTAAGGGGGCAGTGAAGGGGTTAAATGTGTTCCCTGTACCTGTTCTAACTGTGGGGGAGTGGGGCTAACAGGGGCATAACAGATCTAACTGATCCCAGTGACAGGGATCAGTAGATCTGTCATGCCCCCCTCACAGAACGGGAAAGCGCCGTGTTTACATCGGCGGTTCCCCGTTCTGGCTCTCTGTGACCAGATTGCGGGTCTCCGACAGACATCGAGTCCACCCAACCCACGGGCACGCTAAGGCAGCATGCGGCGGCACACGCACCGGCGGCGGCGGTGAGGGCGCGCCAGGCATGAGCCAAAGGGGAGGAGGTCCATTGAAGGCCCCCCGGCAATTTAGATCCAGGCTGTAGCTGTCAATCGGCTATAGTGCGGATACGAAGTGGTTAAGCTTTGACAAAGTGCAGGCGGTGTCAGGGTGGGGGCGTGTGTCTTAGGTTACAGTCGTCTGTCGTTCCTCGTCTCTTTTTTAATCATTATATGGCAGCGGAGGACATCCCCCAGCCCGACTGAAAACAAAAAGAAGAACAGGGTTCGCGGGGAATTACTGGCCGGCGGCGACCAACTAAAGGATTTGGATCTCTCACCTTTTAGTCCACGTCGAGTATCTTTGGTTAGTCGAAGGTCTAAAAAAACAGTTTCGAATTGGTGAAGCATAGGCGTGATATCGGCTAACTGTCGATGTCGGACCTAGATTTAACGGC
>BLSH010286103.1:501190-514889 GCA_018402905.1 Glandirana rugosa | reverse complement strand
CGATCCGGTGAATGGAAATCGTGGCGTCGCTACCTGATCTGTACCGCTGGCGATAGGGCACCAGATGCGCACGTCACTCAGGTCACAATCCGGTTCGCTGGTCTCTGTGTCAGTGTCAGCGTCAGATGACTCCTCCCACGACTCGCTGTCGCTCACTTCCGCAAGCGTTTTCAGTTCACTGTCACTTTCGCTCAGTAGATCCAAAGGCGATTTTGCGTGTCCAGCTGCCATTTTATTTTTGGGGCAAAATGACAGTGTGTATAAGGAGTAGTGCAGTGTAACAACTTTCTGCAACAAGTGTCAGATCTCTGGTGATACAATGCAATCTACAGATTACATTGTATCACCGGAGCTTATAAAGGCTGTGGGTGTGTGTGTTTACTACTTTTTTTACACAGGTTTGAATTTGCCGCCCAGTTCCGCTCCCATGCGGCACCGCTCACATGACAGCGGAAGAGGGAAGTGACACATCGCCGGAGCGCGATGCGCTGCCAGCCACTCGCCCGAGCGGAAGAGGGAAGCGCCGGAGAGAAGGTAAGCGCTGCCTGCCACTAGCCCGAGCCTGACTCGGGGTTACCGCTCCTGGCTGCTAATTTTCACCCCGAGTCAGGCTCGGGAATACCGCCAGGGAGGTTAATGTGTATGGATCAGTCTGTATATCAATAAAACTTTATTTTGATTTAAAAAAAAAAAGCGATTGTAAAGCTTCTTTTTTTTTTTTAATAGCAAACATGTCATACTTACATCCTCTGTGCAGTGGTTTTGCACAGAGTGGCCCGAACCTCCTCTTCTGCAGTCCTCCAGAGGCGTTCCCTGGGGTCACACGTGCGGGTGCGCTCCCGTGTCCTGCTGTTTGCGTGTATTCACACAAACAGTGGGACTTGGCCCCGCCCCTCGGCCCCCACATCACTGGACCTGATTGACAGCAGTGGGAGCCAATGGCTCATTGGACCCATGACACTGGCTGGAGCGGATTGCTCATAGCCGCCGCTGGAACGAACGGGCTCAGGTAAGTAAAAGGGGGGCTCTGGGGAGGTCACTATTGAGAAAAGGTTTTTCACCTTAATGCATAGAATGCATTAGGGCGAAACACCATGAGGCTTTACAACCACTGTAAGCTTAATCCAGGTACATTTGCTCATGTTTAACTGTAAGCTATGAAACAGCTGGTCCAGGAAATCATCATCTGATTGTAAGCTCTAACTAGCAGGGCCCTCTGTTTCCTCTTGTATTGATTTGTATTGTAATTGTACTGTCTGCCCCCATGTTGTAAAGCACTGCGCAAACTGTTGGCGCTATATAAATCCTGTATAACAATAATAATAATAATCTGATGTCTAGTAGTTCCTTAAAGGCCTCATTACATACTTCTAATAGAAGTGGCAACCCCCTACACACCTCTGTATTAACAAGCAGTGAGTAAGCACAGAATGAAACTTGAGCGATACTGAGTGTCTCTAATTGTTTCCCCATTTTGTTTATGGTATAAAATATTATTGTTCTTGCAAAAAAGTGGTCTCATTGGCATGTCCTGGCTACAAAATCATTACCAACTGCTAAAGTTCACAACTATAAACACATAGTTAAGTGCCATGACACAGTTCAATTGACTGGCCAGGAGAGGTAAGATTTTCAAGCTGCAAATATTTATTTCTGAAACACTACTGACACTATACCTCCAATTTGTCCTTTAGACCCCTTTCACACTGGGGCGGTTTCCAGGTGCTTTAGCGCTAAAAATAACGTCTGTAAAGTACCTGAAAACCGCCCCACAAGCCACCCCAGTGTGAAAGCCCGAGTGCTTTCACACTGGGGCGGTACGCTTGCAGGACAGGAAAAAAAAGTCCTGCAAGCAGCATCTTTAGAGCGGTATACACTGCTGCTCCACCACCACCGCATGTTCCCTACTACTTAATGCATAAACCAAACACATGATAAAATTGTTCCTAGCTTTTTTTTACCTAGTAATTCATCCAAAATAAGCAAATGCTGTACCTTACTTGTCATTTACAGGACAATACTATAGATTTTCTGGAATATGTGGCAGCTCTAAATCTAGTTTTAAGAGGAAAACTTGAACATAAATTGAAGTGGACTTTCAAGGTTTATGACAGAGACGGAAATGGCTGCATAGACAAAACAGAACTCCTAGAGATAGTTGAGGTAAGCTGTACACATGTTGTATAACTGTATTTGCATATATTTGTGTGTCTATTGTATATACTGTATATTGTATGTTTATATGTCATTTAAAGCTAAAAATGTTTTAGCATAAAGAAATATAATTGCACAAGGATTTAGTATATCTGATGGCAGTTTCTTAGTGGAATGTGAAGGGGGAAAAGGAATGTGACCCACCCACTATGTCATCACAGAGTGATACAGTGGACACTTCACAAAGAGGAAAAAATAAAAGGTGCCGTGTCCCAAAATTTCAGTTATAACATTTTGGAGAATGGATATGGACTTTTTAGGCACATACATCATTAAAAAATCCAAATATTTATTATATTCCAAAAAATAAAAAGGTTTTTGTTTAAAAGCCATACATTAAACCAGGGTTTCTCAACCAGGGTTCCATGGAACCCTAGGGTTCCTCCAGAGGTTGCTAGGGGTTCCTTGAGCAATGATCAATTTCTACCTCTCAGATAAATTCCCAATGACATCATTGATCTTTTTAGCTATCTTTAAGGGGGTAATTCTTCCCAATGACCACAAGTGTAAGGAGCATTCTTCCCATTGACCATCACACTAATGTATCATGAGTTGTAGATTTTTAATTTTTATCAGGGGTTCCCCGAGACCGGAGAATTAGTTCAAGGGTTGCTCAGTGTTGAAAAGGTTGAGAAAGGCTGCATTAAACAATGCCTATGTACCAAAAGTTGCCACTACATAAACATTCCTTAGCAGTGTATTGGTAAACACAACATCCTACAAAAGCTATACAAGCAGGTAACCAAGTCCAGGATGCTGGAGGTGCTGTGGATGTAGTATGTAGGTTTTTCTTCGTTGCTCTACGTTACATGCATATATAGTGCTTCCTCGTGAGCTGCAGGCTACTACAATGTATGGAGAAAACATTATATGAAAATCCAAAAATGTATATATATTCACAATAGAGCAATATTCTACATGCTATAGGTAGATTGAGTCTATGCCCACATTCCCGACCCAAGCCGGTCATGATGCTGGTGTCCCCAAAAGGGCAATACCAGCATTCCTATCTGTGGGGGCATGTGTATTAATAAGCAGATCAGAAACAGGGTCAGATCATTGCATTTGAAGGTTTAAAATGTGACCAGGGTACTAAGGTTATTTTTGCTAGATTTATATCTTAAATCTACAACTTAGAAAGCCATCCACAGCTTAGCCCCAAGCTACATCCCTAGCCTAGTCTCAAAATACCAACCTAATCGTTCTCTTTGTTCCTCTCAAGACCACCTGCTCTCTAGCTCTCTAGTCACCTCCTCCCATGCTCGCCTCCAGGACTTTTCAAGAGCCTTTGCCATCCTATGAAACTCCCTACCCCAATCTGTCCGATTATCTCCTACTCTGTTTGCTTTTAGATAATCCATGAAAACCCTCCCTTTCAGAGAAGCCTATCTACCCACACCTACAACTGTACTATTATTTTCTCCATCAGCTCACCCCCCCACAGTTATTACCTTTTGTATCACTTGACCCTCCCTCATAGATTGTAAGCTCTAACGAGCAGGACCCTCTCATTCCTCCTGTATTGAATTGTATTGTAACTGTACTGTCTGCCCTCATGTTGTAAAGTGCTGCACAAACTATTGGAGCTATATAAATCCTGTATGTGCTATATAAATCCTGTATAATAATAATAATTACTGATTCCACCTCATCCTCAGTCTTCATCAGTCTGCACCTCCTGATGTGACCATGCCCTCTTCTCATTATATGGATGCTGGCCCTGCACTGACTACAGTGCAGGTGTGATGACATCAATCAGAGAGGCAGCAACATGACAATCTGGTTTCAACAGATTGGTCCTCACAACTGAAATTAGTGAGGCAAAAGATCAGAAGAAGGACTGCAGATTAAGATAAATGACACCAGCACTCTGTGCTGCACATGCTAGATGCAGGGGAAAGATCTCAAACAATCTTAATTGAATGGTGTATGGGGGATTAACATTGACTTTAAATCATCAGCGTGTGAACCAAAAAATATATGTACATACAAATGAAGAAACCATCATAAATTTATCAGAATTACAGTGGGTAAAATAAGTACTGAACACGTCACAATTTTTCTAGGTAAATAAATACTCATCAGCCACTTTATTAGGTACACCTGTTCTATTGCATGGTAACACAAATCGCTAATCAGCCAATCACATAACAGCAACACAGTGCATTTAGGCATCTAGATGTGGTGAAGATGACTTGCTAAAGTTCAAACTGAGCATCAGACTGGGGAAGAAAGGGGATTTAAGTGACTTTGAATGTGCCATGGTTGTTGGCACCCCAGGTGGGCTGGTCTGCGTATTTCAAAAACTGCTGATCTACTAGGATCTTCTTACACAATCATCTCTAGAGTTTACAGAGAATGGTCTAAATAAGAGAAAATATCCAGTGAGCGGAAATTGTGTGGACGAAAATGTCTTATTGATGTCAGAGATCGGAGGAGAATGGGCAGACTGGTTTGAGATGATAGAAAGGCAACAGTAACTCAAATAACCACACGTTACAACCAAGGTTTGCAGAATACCATCTCTGAATGCACAGCACATTGAATCTTGAAGCAGATGGGCTACAGCAGCAGAAGACCACACCGGGTGCCACTCCTGTCAGTTAAGAACAGGACACTTTGGCTACAATTCACACAGGCTCACCAAAATTGGACAATAGAAGATTGGAAAAAGGTTGCCTGGTCTGATGAGTCTCTATTTCAGCTGCGACATTCAGATGGTAGGGTCAAAATTTGGCATAAACAAAATGAAAGCATGGATTCATTCTGCCTTGTATCAATGGTTCAGGTTGGTGGTGGTGGTGGTGTAATGGTGTGGGGGATATTTTCTTGGCGTACTTTGGGCCCCTTAGTACCAATTGAGCATTGTTTAAATGCCACGGCCTACCTGAGTATTGTTGCTGACCATGTCCATCCCTTTATGCTTACAGTGTACCCATCTTCTGATTGCTACTTCCAGCAGGATAATGCATGTCACAATAATAATTGTGAGGAGCAGGATAATGCATGCTGTACTTCCAGCAGGATAATGCATGCTGTACTCCAATGGCCTCCACAGTCACCAAATCTCAATCCAATAGAGCACCTTTGGGATTTGGTGGAATAGGAAATTCACATCATGGATGCGCAGCCAACAAATCTGCAGCAACTCCATGGGGGTAATTTACTATAGCGCCAATATGCACTCCTGTGGTGCATGAAAATAGCGCCCAATTAAAGGCAATCAAGACTTCAACTCTCAGAAACTGGGCGGATATATGCAAATGGAACAGTGTGCTATTGCCGGTGAACATCAGATCCCATATATGGGAATAGTGGAAGTCAATGGGGTTCAAACCTGCAAAGTTTAAAGCCCTTATTGAAAGCGTGTATGCGAGTTATTGGCCATAAAAAGTGTATGGGGAACTGGGCACTGCCCTGGGGGATATGTATCAATAGAGAAAACATTTTTTAAACTATCGTTTTAAAAGGAGCAGTGATTTTAATGATGCTTGAAGTGAAACAATAAAAATAAAAAATTCCTTTAAATATCGTGCTTGGTGGGGCCCCTGTAAAGTGGTGCATCTGTGCGATTTGTAGAACAGTACCGCAGCAAAATTACATTTCTAAAGAAAAAAAAAGTCATTTAAACTTGCTCGTGGCTGCAATGTATTGCCATGTCCTCATTGAAGGCTTGTATGCAAGTTATTTGCAATAAAAAGTGTATGGGGACCTGAGTACTGCCCTGGGGGACATGTATCAATAGAAATTTTTTTTTTTAAATGTTGGTTTTTAACCACTTCAGCCCCAGAAGGATTTCCCACTTTAGGACCAGAGCACCTTTTGTGATTCGGCACTGCGTTGTGTTAACTGACAATTGCGCGGTCCTGCAACGTCGTACCCAATCAAAATTGGCGTCCTTTTTTCCCACAAATAGAGCTTTCTTTTGGTCATTTTGGTGGTATGATCACCTCTGTGTCACTTCTGATCACCGATATAAACAGAAAATAGCGACAATTTTGAAAAAAAACATTATTTTTTACTTTTTGTTATAATACATATCCAAAAAAAATATATAAAAAAACAAATGTATTCATCATATAGAAAATGGGGGGTTTGTTTGGGACTTTAAATGAGACACACAGGTTTTAAAAAACATGCGTTTTTTATTGAGGCAATTTTCATCAAGGTAGTACCGTAAACAATCCATACATCTCTTTATACATAAATATTGGGCAAAGGAGAAATACCTGTACCTGTAGAGTGCAGTGACTGGATGGGAATGGTGTGAAGAGCAGGTGGACTGATATCCAGCTGAAGCATGAGCTGAGTGGGAGGTGGAACTAAATAGGGCATGAACCACCACACCCCCATCAGCGTCATGCAGGTGTGTGCTGCCGGGAGAGGCGGCGCCAGACAAATGGGCGAAACATCGCCAAATGTTGGCGCCGACCACATACACTCCCATGCTGCCACCAGATGGAACGCACACCAGGGATGCAGCGCTCCAAAAGGAACGCACAGCCTGTGGTGTGCAAAGCTAGGCACCGATGCCCCATGCAAGGCCGTCCACATCCCTCTGTGGGGGTGGGGGAGGGGGGAGGAGAGGAGAGCCTGCAAAAGGGCGTTGCAGCTCCCGGGGGGGGGGGGGGGGGATGGTGGCCAATTTGGCCTCCGAGGCCGGATCAGGTGACCCAACACCTGCAGCAAAATGGCAAACAACAGAGACCTGTATCAGGTCCAAAAAAAAATTTTTTTTTTTTTGGATTGTATCATTGGAAACAATGAAAATTGTTTAAAATAAAAATAAATATGAAATTAAAAAACTGTATATATATGTGAAAAAATATTACTGAATGATCAAAAATAAAAATAAAAAAATTAAGTAAAAAATACAAAATGATTAGATAGAAAATAGGAATCTCTAGGAAAACAAAACTGAGTTCTAACTTGTGTGCCTCCATCCCTGATTTGTGTAGCATTGAAAGGGTCAAAAATGGGACTTTAAATGAGGCAATGGTCATATTGGCCATATGCTTCCATCCTGGGCTGGGTGATATAGAAAATGGGGGGTTTGTTTGGGATTTTAAATGACACACACGGGTTTTAAAAAACATGCGTTTTTTATTGAGGCAATTTTCATCAAGGTAGTACTGTAAACAATCCATACATCTCTTTATACATATATATTGGGCACATTGCCTCTACTATAAAATTTTACATATGAACTAGAAACAAATACATATTTCACAAAATGATGAAAATTGGCTCCATATATGACAATTTCTGCAGCATAGAACAACTTATGTAATAATTCATACGGCATATATCGGCTCTACGCGTTTGGTGAAGTTATTTATCCACTCATCAGGAGCATGCACGTATTGGTAACTGTAATTAATAAAAATGTGTAAATATTGTATTTTACAAAAAAAATATATATATTGTTTTGTTTTTTGTTTTTTTTGTAAAATACAATATTTACACATTTTTATTAATTACAGTTACCAATACGTGCATGCTCCTGATGAGTGGATAAATAACTTCACGAAATGCGTAGAGCCGATATATGCCATATGAATTATTACATAAGTTGTTCTATGCTGCAGAAATTGTCATATATGGAGCCAATTTTCATCATTTTGTGAAATATGTATTTGTTTCTAGTTCATATGTAAAATTTTATAGTAGAGGCAATGTGCCCAATATATATGTATAAAGAGATGTATGGATTGTTTACGGTACTACCTTGATGAAAATTGCCTCAATAAAAAACGCATGTTTTTTAAAACCCGTGTGTGTCATTTAAAGTCCCAAACAAACCCCCCATTTTCTATATCACCCAACCCGGGATGGAGGCATATGGCCAATATGACCATTGCCTCATTTAAAGTCCCATTTTTGACCCTTTAAATGTATTCATCAGTTTTGGCCGATATATATACTTCCTCATATTTGCGGTAAAAAAAAAATTGCACTCGGCATATATTGTTTGGTTTGCGCAAAAGTTTCTGGGTTTACAAACCATGAGAATTTATAGCGTTTTTACTTTTTTTTTAACAGTAATGGCGGCGATCTGCGATTTTTATCGGGACTGCGATATTGCGGCGGACATGTCGGACATTTTTGGCACTTTTTTGGGACCATTGACATTTATACAGTGATCAGATCTAAAAATAGCCACTGATTACTGTATAGATGTCATTGGCAGAGAAGGGGTTAACCTGCAGGGGGCAATCAGGGGGTTAACTGTGTTCCCTAGGCGTGTTCTAACTGTGTGGGGGCTTGGCTGGCAGGGTCATAACAGATCTAACTGATCCCGAATACAGGGATCAGTAAATCTCCGTCATGCCGCCTGTCAGAACGGGGAATCTCCGTGTTTACATCGGCGGTTCCCTGTTCTTACTGTGTAGTAAGTGATCGCGGGTCGCCGGCACATGCCCGCCCATCCCATGGTCACACTGAGGGAGCGCGTCACAGGCATGTGAGCACGCCGCCAGTGGCTCCCTAGCCACACCTGTGCAAATCGCCATTTATAGACAGTGATTCACGTTACGCTGCCACTCTGCAGCATTAATGCCGGCCATTAATGGTTAAAGGAGCAGTAATTTTAATGATGCTTAAAGTGAAACAATAAAAATTAAATATCATGCTTGGGGGTCCCCTTGGTCTACCTGCAAAGTGGCGCATCTGTGCAATGTGTAGAAAATGCCGCAGCAACAATGACATTTCTAAAGTAAAAAATGTCATTTAAACTTGCTGGAGGCTGTAATGGATTGCCGGCTCCCGGCAATATAGTTATAAAAAATCTATATAAAAATATAGATATAAAAAAATGAAGGAAAAAAAGGTGTGCGCCCCCCCCAGTCTACACTAGACCCTTGGGGTCTGGTATGGATTTTAAGAGGAACCCAGCGCCAAAATTAAAAAAAACTTGATGTGTGGTGCCCCCCCCAAAATCCATACAAGACCCTTCGGGTCTAGTATGGATTGAAAGGGGACCCCCATGTCAAAATTTAAATTAAAAAATGGCCTGGGGTCCCCCAAAATCCATACCAGACCCTTATCTGAGCATGCAGCCTGGAGGCCAGGAAAAAGGGGGGGGGGGGAACGAGCAAACGCCCCATTCCTGAACCATACCAGGCCATGTGCCCTCAACATGGGGAGGGTGCTTTGGGGTCCCTCAAAGCACCTTGTCTCCATTTTGATGAGGACAAGGGCCTCTTCCCGACAACCCTGGCTGGTGGTTGTCGGGGTCTGCAGGCGGGGGAGCTAATCGGAATCTGGAAGCCCCCTTTAACAAGGGGGCCCCCAGATCCCGCCCGCCCATGTGAATGAGTATGGGGTACATTGTACCCCTACCCATTCACCAAAAAAAGTAGTGTATTGTGACAAAAGACAGTAGGCAGTTTTTGACAAGTCCTTTATTAAAAATCTTTGCTTCTTTCCTGCTTCTTCCTCTTTCTTCCTCCGGTCTTCCTCCGGTCCTCCTCCATCTTCTCCTTCCCCGATTCTTCCTCTGGTCTTCTCCTTCTTCCTCTGGCTTCTTCTTCTCCCATTTATTTGTCCTCTGGTCTTCTTCTTCCTCTGCCGCTCCCACCGCCGACCCGCTGAAGATTAAAAAACAAACCTCCTCCGATGATGCGATGGTGCGGATGACGTCATTCAGAGACCCCGCCCCTTGTGACTGCCCATGATTGGTCCATGATGTTGCAAGGGGGCGGGGTCTCCGGATGACATCATACGGTGACCACGTCCCCTAGTTATATATGGCATGTGCGCCATGGAAGCAGACAGATTGGCGGACCACAGCATCAGAGGAGGGTCGTTTTTGGATCTTCAGTGGGTCGATGGCAGGAGCGTCACAGAGGAAAAAGAAGAAGACCGGAAGAAAGAGCGGGGGTAAAAGAAGCCAGAGGAAGACTGTGGGAGGAAGGATAAGGCCAGAGGAAGAAGCGGGGAAGGAGAAGATGGAGGGAGACCGACGACAGCTCAGTGAGATTTAGAAGCAATCATCAAACAACCTTACTGGGGTGTGAGTCAGGAATTATGCACACACACACACCCCCCCAAACCCACATATATTTGTAACCAAATATTCAGACTACAAAGAAAGATTTAGGCCTATTCTTAGGCCAAACACCCACCACAACTGCTTGCCTTTAAATAACCTAGCTAACATTGCTCACCTCCACACACCCAGTAAAGGACACACCCACCAGTGCAATTGATTCTGTCTCTCTCACGCCTGTTCATTACACACTCTTTACAAATAAAAATATCCCTCAGCATATATATCTGTGCAGGGTAAAGCTCAAAAATATAACACTTGCCATGATCAGTGATCCCAAACATCTCCAAATCAAACTACGTTGTTGGGCATATGAAGGATCTAAAACAGGAAATGATAATGTTTTGCTTAAATTAGGTGATGCAGCGGCACCTCATCCCATGTATAGATTCATTTTGTTTGGAGAGATAGGGTATGGGGATAAGGGAAATGGGAAATAGTGGGGGGAGGGGGGGGTGAAGGGATTATCGTGGTGCTTGTGATTTGATTCACAACAAGACATTTCATAAAAAAACATAATTTTTATTGATACATATTAAAAGTGTTGATACAGTGGTACAATACCAATCAGGGGTTCACAAAATGTAATAAAATAGCTTGCATAAAATACAAGATGAAGAGTGGCAGCATTGCATGATGGTAAATATCCTACATGTTTCGCCAGAATGTGGCTTCATCTGGGATTTAACAAGCCACCATAAAGCACTTATTGCTATACAAAGAAGAAAAAGATAGTTTAGAATAAAAATAGTACATAGCCAGATTGTAATCGTATAAGACAGTATATTGCACTTTTGTGAAAGTGTCCACCTCTTACAGCTTAAACTCATCACCATGGCCAGAGACGTATCAGAACCCGAGCTGCCATGCACGTCACACCGGGGAGGAGGGGTGCTGCATGTCCACAGACGGCCTCTAGATAACCGGTTACATGGTACAAATGCTAGGAAAAATTACCAAAATAAGCAGGTTACCCAATAACAATTGGTTATCACCAGGAGGAGATCAAATTATCATCTTCCTGAACAAATGGCCATAAATGCCAAGAAATCTGAAACATACTGATGCAAGCAGTATATGCAAGCTAAACTTAGAGGGCGCTGTGAAAACCTCACCGCTTGAAATGGACTGGTATGGTACCAGCTGGAACAGACTAGATACAAAAGAAAGGAAGATGGCTGCAATGTGTATTCATAATGCAAATATAAAGTAAGCCAAACATCAACATAAGTAAAGAGAGATTCTGATATGTGTAGAATGTTAAACCACCACACATCCAATTAACAAAGGATGTGTGTGGTACATCGCCTCGTGTCCATAAGCAGAGCAGGAAGAGAGAAGGCAGTAGAAGCAAACTTAAACACAATAGAGGTATAACTGGAAAGGTGGCCTCAAATCTCCACCAAACGGGTATAAAAAGCGGGGCATCAAACGCCCTCCAAGGGGCTAACATAAATGCCAGGGGTGCAAGAAATGTATCAATGCAGATGTACTATGGAAGGCCAGAGAGCCAGTGAACAACCTGTTTCTGGCATATACCATCTGTTTTGAAGGCTGGTTATGGCTAATTACTGTCAGCATGCTGTGAGATAAACAACTGAATTTACATCAAAGATAGTATTGTTTGTAAAGACACCTGTGTGAGTTTGGGTAAATATTTTTTGTGAGATGGAGATCAACAAGTGAAAGTGACAAAGAAAAAAATATTTTACCAAAACATGAAAACATTATACATTCTAGCATTCTTAAAACAAAATAGATGGCGAAGAAGCAACATTGTTGCAAGGACAATTTCTTTGAGATGAAGATACATTTAATCTCAGCATGAAAAGGATTTATTTGGGGAAGTTACAATTGTACCATTAGTATCAATGGCTGAAACTTGCATTGGGCTACATAACTCTCATTTTCTCTCCCAAAAACACTCTTTAACCCAGCGCTTATTTTGGTATTTACTATAGCGCCCTGTAAAAAAAGTAAAAAAAAGTAATGGGAGTTAAAATAAGAGAAGTTTGCATGTCTGAGCATGCTCAGTTGTGCTCAGTTCTGCTAGCAGCTAGTTGTAAAGAGAAAGGGAATATATCTCTTCTCAGACTTTTAAAGATATTTAGAAATCACTTTTTCACACAGTTTAAAAGCAGATCTTTAAACAATATACCACATATTTTAGTACCATTTAAGTGATCACATCATGCTCTAAACATTATTTCCATGTGCAATTTTCCAAGTCCTGACTGGAGTAAGGGTTTGGGCGCTATCTGTACCTGGGCGCTATAGTGAATTCCATTTTGGGTGTATTTTTTCTCCCGCGCTATTGTGAATTCCACTTGGGCACTAATTAGTGTGATATCGCTATTTAAAGCAATCGTGGTAATTTTGCTACTAATTAGCCGCCGGCGCTATAGTAAATGACCCCCACTGATGCTATCATATGAATATGGACCAACATCTCTGAAGAATGTTTGGAAAACCTTGTTGAATCTATGTAATGAAGAATTAAGGCAGCTCTAAGACCCGGTTCACACTGGTGCGGTATACGCTGCACTTGTCGTATTAAGTGTATAAATCAATGGTTCCCTATTAGAGTCGTCTTAACTGGTCCGAAATGTTTGACTTTGAAAAAGGTTCCTGTACTACTTTGTTCTGACTTGGGCACGATTTCAGCCCATTGATTTGAATGTAAGTCGTATCAAAGTCGGATCATCATCTGTGGCATGTGACTTATGCTCTGAGAATCTTAAAGGGGAACTCCGCGCCAAAATAAAAAAAAAATGTTGATGGGACAAGGGCCTCTTCCCGAAAAACCCTGGTGGTGATTGTGGGGGTCTGCAGGCAGGGAGCTTATCGAAATCTGGAAGTCCCCTTTAATAAGGGGGCCCCCAGATCCCACCCCCATGTGAATAAGTATGTACATTGCACCCCTACCCATTCACCCAAAAAAACTGTCAAAAATAAATAAAAACTCGTACACAGGTTTTTGACAAAGTCCTTTACTAAAAATGAAGAATGCAGTAAGAAAAATCCCTGGTTGTGGGACTTTGAAGGTAGTGACTAGAGTTGAGCGAACACCTGGAAGTTCGGGTTCTGCTGGTCCGTCCGAACTTCGGGACAAAGTCCGGGTCCGGGTCCGGACGGAACCCGAACGATCGCACAAGAAGTAAAAATCATTTCCTGAAACAGTTTTTGGACACATGCTCAAAAATAAATAAAAACTGTCAAAAAAACCCACTTACCCATCCCCACGTTACATGTATGAATAAGTGTACCCCCACCCTAGACCCCCGGGGGAATAATTTCCCCTGAAGGTCTAAAGCTATTCGAGGGACGGACGTCTGGGGGTGTTAGTGGTGGTCCCAAAAAGCCCTTCTCCGGGAACAGGGTAGTTGTAAAAAAAAAATAAAACCGCGCCTCAAGGGGAAATTCTAAGAGTCTCGT
>BLSH010286103.1:411748-466392 GCA_018402905.1 Glandirana rugosa | reverse complement strand
AAATAGACAGAGCAAGATGGCTCGTCTATGGTGGTAGTGTGACAGATCACGGGAGACCAAGGGTGTCTTCCACCCAAAATACAAAGCGAAAAGGAAATTGTGATCTGTCGCACCCACTGCGACATGTCTCCATCCCTAATGCATACAAACAAGGAATTATGGTCCTGGGACTTTAAATGAGACATGCCACATAAGGACAAAAGTACAAACGTATAAAAAATTGTTATTTTATTCACATACTGTATAAAGATTGACATATTATTGAACATGATCATTCGCAAAGAACTGGCCATCAAGGGCCCTGGGAAGAGCTGACATAACATAATACAAATAGAATGAAATTATCATGAATACAAAAACACATGTGATGTAAAAAATATATACATAACCAGATACATGAAAATAGATGTAGAAGTCAAATGGTATGTGCATTGATGTAACTCTATGCATTTCGTGGCTTATAGCCACTCGTCAGGAGTGCAATGCTATGAATTATCGTGGCTGTAAGTATAAATAAGATGTGTTAATCAAACTCATAAGGAATGTAAAATAAGTACACCCATAATAGGGGAAGTTTCTCCTACTTACATGTCAGCTCAAAACATTGGTCTGGCTTGAGAGGGAGAGAGGAGAGAGCCATATCAGGGTCTGACCCGGGGCTGAGGCAAGGATGATCCCATCCCAACCAGGGGAAACAGCACAGGGTGGAAACCATGGTGAATAAGGTGATCCATACCAAGAGGGAGACATGGATGGACACATCAATTCCAGTCTACTCTAAAATTGTAGAAAATGTAACAAATTTGATGAATAATAAATATATATATATGTACAAATGCACACACATAGGTGGCACATGCATGGGTGTATGAGAGTAGGTATAGTAGGTTGTAACTTACCAAGTAGTATTAGGTAAGGTGTGCAGCCAGTGCTGCAAAGGAGTGAGACCTGAAAGTGATGTGCTGGCTTGCCCTATCTATGCCCTGATATGGCTCTCTCCTCTCTCCCTCTCAAGCCAGACCAATGTTTTGAGCTGACATGTAAGTAGGAGAAACTTCCCCTATTATGGGTGTACTTATTTTACATTCCTTATGAGTTTGATTAACACATCTTATTTATACTTACAGCCACGATAATTCATAGCATTGCACTCCTGACAAGTGGCTATAAGCCACGAAATGCATAGAGTTACATCAATGCACATACCATCTGACTTCTACATCTATTTTCATGTATCTGGTTATGTATATATTTTTTACATCACATGTGTTTTTGTATTCATGATAATTTCATTCTATTTGTATTATGTTATGTCAGCTCTTCCCAGGGCCCTTGATGGCCAGTTCTTTGCGAATGATCATGTTCAATAATATGTCAATCTTTATACAGTATGTGAATAAAATAACAATTTTTTATACGTTTGTACTTTTGTCCTTATGTGGCATGTCTCATTTAAAGTCCCAGGACCATAATTCCTTGTTTAGATAGGAAGGTGCTGAATGTTTCCAGACAAAAAGACAGTATAGCTCAGGAGTTAACAAATCAGTTCAGAATTCAGGAGTAGAGTTGAGTGAACCCGAACTGTAAAGTTCGGGTCCGTACCGAACTTTGGGGTGTCCGTGACCCGAACCCGAACCCGGACATTTGAAAAAAAGTTTGGGTTCGTGTTCTGGGTTCGGGTATTTGATCACACATGTTGAATAGCTGCAGGGCAGCCAATCAACAAGCGTTTCACTGGTTTGCCCTTAGAAGCCATCACAGCCATGCCTACTAATGGCATGGCTGTGATTGGCCAGTGCATCATGTGATCCAGCCTCTGTATAAGCTGGAGTCACATAGTGCTGCATGTGACATGCTCTCAGGCTAGTCTAGGGAGAGGATGCTGCTGGCGCTGTGAGGGACAGATTGCAGCTATTAATAACATCTCATCCTGCATTACAGAACAATCTGATTCTGGACTAGGTAGAGATTACTACTACTGCTTTGAGGGACAGATTGCAGATCTTATCGTGCATTACAGAACGATCTGATTCTGGACTAGGTAGAGTCTACTGCTTTGAGGGACAGATTGCAGATCTCATCCTGCATTACAGAACGATCTGATTCTGGACTAGGTAGAGTCTACTGCTTTGAGGGACAGATTATTGTTCTAAAATCATCTCCTAGTTCTATAGGGTCAGGTTCCTGCTGTTGCTATAAGGGACAGATTATTGTTCTAACATCATCGCCTACTCCTATAGGGCCAGGTTCCTGCAGTTGCTGTAAGGGACAGATTATTGTTCTAAAATCATCGCCTACTCCTATAGGGTCAGGTTCCTGCTGTTGCTGTAAGGGACAGTTTATTGTTCTAAAATCATCGCCTACTCCTATAGGGTCAGGTTCCTGCTGTTGCTGTAAGGGACAGATTATTGTTCTAAAATCATCGTGTACTCCTATAGGGTCAGGTTCCTGCTGTTGCTGTAAGGGACAGATTATTGTTCTAAAATCATCGCCTACTCCTATAGGGTCAGGTTCCTGCTGTTGCTGTAAGGAACAGAGATCAGGTTCCTGCTGTTGCTGTAAGGGACAGATTATTGTTCTAAAATCGTTTACTTCCTTTTGCAGCCCTCTAGCACTTGCCAGGACTTTTTTTACAGCCATTTTTGTGCCGAAAAGTTTGGGTCCCCATTGACTTCAATGGGGTTCGGGGTCCAGGGTAAAGTTCGGGTCAAGTTCGGTACCGAACCTGAACTTTTTTGTGACGTTCGTCCGGACCCACTGAACCCGAACATCCAGGTGTCCGCTCAACTCTATTCAGGAGCCATGGAGTTCATTTTGGGAGTCAATAGGCAGGATAAAAGTGGACTCCCACTCAAACCCTATTGCCATTTGTGTCTCCATTGGAAAAATATTCCTTGGCTTTCTGTCCCAGACACACAAAACAAGATGAGAGAAGAAGTCACTGAAATAGATGTAGCCACTGTAAGATTTTCACTCACATTCTGTTGCAAGTTTTAACATTTTTTATTTGCTCTTGCTTCCTAATCCGGTGACTATGGTCAATTAAAGAATTAGTGAGAGTGAATAGCTCCAACTTACAAGAAGACAGCAATGAAACCAGATCAATGTTTAGGGGAAAATCCTACTTTAAGGAGTAGTATTGCCCTACAAAACCAGTTGTTTTCAGTAATTTGCTACTTGTTTATTGGCTGTTATAGACAACAGCCCGTTTTTACACAAGTATTGATACATCTGCCTTAAATTTGTTTAACTGTTGCACATTATGTATAATTTTGTTCTTGTTTTGCTATTGCGGTATATGTAATTTTTTTCACTTACCTTCCCTTTAGGCCAGCTATCGCTGGATGAGTTTATAGATGGGGCTCGCAAAGACAAGTGGGTGATGAAAATGCTCCAGATGGATGTCAGTCCTGGTAGTTGGATCAATGAGCAAAGAAGGAAGAGTGCTTTGTTTTAAAGCTCAATGGCTCAAATGCTTCCAAGAGACCTGAGGAAATCCATTGAGAATGGAACTTCTCAGCAATGGATTGGGCAATTAAGGTTTTGAAAGCAGGCATTCACTGTGACTGAGACCAGTATAGTGGATTCTTAATCAGAAATTGTAACATATTCAAGTTTTTTCTGATTCACAACTGCTGCTATGAGTATGCGCGTGCCCATATTTTTTCACAGTACCGTGCAATATGACAACACTTAATGGGATACATCATTTCTATGTGTAGCCAAATCTAGATGTGGGCTGCTGATTTCCCTTTGTAACACCATCTTATACAATCCATCCATTGGCACTACAGCCAAGGTTGGGGCTCAGCCTCCCTGAAGAGTGTCTGCAATTCCTTTTTGTTGCCAGCAACAGCTTTCCAACTTGTACATTCAATGTGTGAATATCCGAACAGTACTAATGATTTTGCAAAAGGTGAATTTTGAATGTCATATGTAAGTGGATTTGACTTGTAAACAATATTTGGTTTTATAACTGACAAAATGTATAACTGGAGACAGTGATTTGAAAGTTGTTTTTCAAACTATGCAGCTGAGTGGGTTATTTAAGGATTGGATGGAAAGTTAAAAGAGACACGACTAAAACGACCAACCAACAATGCTAACATTTAATTTGCATTCTAGTGGGTCCAGTCACCAACTAGTAACTGACAACACTGGAAAAACTAGCATGTAGCTATCCTCAGGGAGAGGCAGGTTTTACCCCTCCCCTCTTTTGTAATTGTAATTTTTCATGCTTACATTTATGCTGAGCAACGGTGCCACCCTGAGCATGGTTTATAGTCAACTTATACTTATGGAAAATACAGGATATGGATGTCTGCAGGACAATATAAATCACAACTATGGTATGGGAATCTTCTGAGGTTGATCTTACTTTGAGGGTCCTCCAAAATTTTACACTTGATACTTAATATACACGTATGTACAAAATAGTGTTACTTTTTACAGCTTTGCAGATGTGTTCAATGTAGAACATTCTTCTTGTTTAAGGGATTTGTTACCTGCATACAGTGGTGGAATCATTTAATAAATTGACCCAAGAATCAGCCATTTAATTCACTTGCGACTTCTTTGTGGCAGTGTATGCAAAGTCCATAATCTTTTGATACCACTGAATGAACCCACAGAAATGTAAAAAGGCAAACTTTTTTTTTTTTTTTAGTTTTGGATGAAGTAGAGAGGGAGGGATTGGAACACCTGTCAGTTTTTATTACTGTCTGTGCCCCGTTATAGAGATTCACATCACATTCATTTGTCCTGTTTACCGTTATCGAAAGTGAAAGTAAAAGAAAATCCCAAATTATGGGTTGACACCAGAACAGTAATATAGGAAAATCTTCCTAGTTCACTAGTTCTGAATGATACTGGTGACACCCCAGGATTTACTCACTTTGGAGGGATTTCCTTTCATTTCCTGTTTTGGTTATGGAAGAGGAAGTGTAGGGAAATCTCTATGGGAGATAGATGGCAAACAAACTGACAGGGCTTATAACCCTCCCTGACTGTATCTAAAATGTACTCTTTCGCAAAATCTAGTGTTTATTAAAGTGGTTGTAAAGGTAGAAGGTTTTTCTTTACCTTAATGCATTAAGGTAAAAAACCTTTTGTGATCAGCTACCCCCAGCCCCCAAATACTTACCTGAGCCCGATCTCAATCCAGCTCTGTGCATGAGAGCAACAGCATTGCTATATCTCTCTTTTCTCAGAGGACATGGAGGCAGCAGTGGGAGCCATTGACATCTGATGCTTTCAATCAAATCCTGTGAGGTGGGAGCAGAGGTCGGGCTGACTCATGTTATTGCAGACACAGACAGCCAGGCTCAGTGCCCCCAAAGAAAGTGGTTAGCAATGGGGGCACTCTGAAGGAAGGAGGGGGCAGGAGTGCCAATGTCGAACCCCAGAAGAGGAGGTTCAGGGCTGTTCTGTGCAAAAACCATTGTATAGAGCAGGTAAGTATAACATGTTTATTATTTAAAAAAAAATAATAATTCAACCTTTACAATCACCTTAAGTATCCCTTTGTGTTAGAATTCTAACCTTAGTTACAATTGACTTTGGCAAATTTATTACCAGTTCTTATAGCATATTTACTACCAATATTTATTTATAAATCTTTTACAAGCAATTCATCTTGTTCTAAATGTCTTCATAAATTCTGACTGATTTTTACTTAAACTACTGAATACATGATTTTGCTAAATTATTTGATGAAGTTACATTACTTTAACAGAAAGAGTAGCCACCTGGGGTAAACATACCACTGGCTCAGAGCCTCAGTTTTTAGACACCAACATCAAGGAGAAATTCAGTTGTCCCACTGGACATTTTCAGCCAACAACCATTTTTTATTTTGTCATTTCAGTGAAGAGATAAATAGGTGCTGCAGGTCACAGCACTGTCATCTTATCTCCTAGCGAGTTAGTAGAGCATAGTAATTCCATATAAATTACTACTTCATTTGACAGATCCAGATTACACTGTTAGTTGAACTATAACTTTACCTCATATTATGAAAAATGTGTTGCATACTGTATTCTGTTCTCTGTACAGAAATAAAGAAAATTTCTAACTTCAATCATTTTTAAGATGTCTTTTAAAACAACAGAGCTCACAATCAGCGTATCAACAATTACACCAACTATTTATAGATATTTCAAAAGAAAATTGTATAGTTATTTGAAAATAGAACATGAAACTGGATGCATGCTTATAATGGTCATTATGCATGACACATGACTTTATTCAGTGCAAAGTGAAACCTCTCATGAGAGAAACATGGAGGCTGCTATTACTGACCTCTCCCTCTAAAAATGCTGATAAAACCAAAAGGCAAGAATTTCTTGGGACTTTTAAGGTGCCATAAAAAACAAATAAAAAAAAAAAGTAGTTAAAACGTAGCATTTTTATTGTATACATGTTAAAAATTAATTAAAACAATGCATATCAGCAATGTACAGGCAATTCATTACAATGAAAGTATTTCTTAGTTGGATTACCGTCACAAATATAACCCCAATGTAGTGAATATTTCATTATATAGGTTTAACACGAATTATGTTGTATGATAATATTCACAAACACTTCTACTATGCATTTCACATCATAGCTTCATCAGAAAGATGTAATAAAGAAGTACATTGCTGAAATCTGTAAACATACTAAACATACTTGTCAGCATTGGACGCTGAGATGTACCCAAAAGGTGTAATTATAATGGTAACCAGATTATTATAATATACCTTGCTAGGAAACTAATAGCATGTTTCTGGTTGGCACCCTCTGTACCTACAGGGCCCAGTGGATCACATATGTGAATTCCCTCCTCCTTAGGGAACAACTGACTTACCGGCATCGTAATGCGGTTGGAAAGTTTACCTTCATTTGGCAGGGCTGGCTGAATGACCCTAAATCTGGCTCCACCACAGCTGGTGATGGACAGGCTGCTACGGTTCTTCACCCCATGTTCCACCCTTTCCCCCTTTCTCTTGGGCTTGGGGCTATTACTTTTCTCTATATATGTGCAATGATGATGTATCATCCGGAATGGTTGCCCAAATGCAAGCTCCGGAGAAAAAAACGCCTTTCTTTAGTTTCTGCACAAGTTTGTTGTTTTTGTTCTAAGTTCTACTAACAGTAAAAGAAAACATACGTTGGATGTCTACTCTGTAACTGTTTATTATATTCTTATATTTGGGTCCATATATTTTGTATGTACTCTAATTGTTGATGATTTTACATACCCTACTTTTGCATGTCACAGTTACTCATTCTCCTTGTCAATAAAAAAGTTTTGATTAAAAAAAAAAAAACATACATGTTGAATAATTAAAGATTATATTTTATTATATATAATAGTGCAATCATAATAAAACCATTGCTACCAGACACTTACTATGCTGCAAACCAACAAATATAAGTCATATTTGTGATTATTACAGTAGTATATATGGCGCAATAAGTGTTGTGTGTACATAAAGGTCTATGCAGAACAGCAAAAAGTCCAATTGCAGTGTTCATGATAACTTTCAGCTGATTTCAATGCCCCAGATGCAGCATCTCTGAAGAGACTGAAGTATCTCTAGGTCTAGGCAAACATAAGTATCTCTGGACAAACAAATATACCCCCAATGTATATTTCATTGTATAGGTCTAACACAAAGTATGAAAATAATCACAGATAAGAAGAAAAGCAGTGCGCAATCTGAATGCAGTATGTTAACAGATTCATTGCGGTGAAAAGACAACTGGCAACTGTGGCAATTAGGCTTCTTGCACAGTGGACGTTAAAAAAAGTCCTAAAAACGTCAGTAGCTTATCAGTGATTTTTTTTAGCTTTTATTAGCGTTATATTACCAGTGTTTTTGCGTGTTTTTTCGCGTTTTTAAAGGGCCAGCGTTTTTTGGGTTTTTTTTCCCCTCAATTGATCTAAAACATCCAAAAACACTGAGGACCAGCGTTTAGCCAAGCTTTTACGTCATTTTGAGAGTTTAAGCATTTGATGGTTTTTTTATAGCTGAAAAACGTCTCCCAGAACCCACTGGTCTTGGATTTTTTTTACAGCTCAAAAACATCCCAGCCAAAAACAGTTGATAAAGCGCTGCACAAATTGACGCCACTGTAGAAGTACCTAAAATAAATAAATAAAAAATAAAATAACAGCCTATGTGTGCCTGAACACATAGGATAACATGATGGAGAGTTTATTGACTGTAGAAAAAAAAACGTCTGCAGCTAAAAGCAGCTGTTGTAAAACAGTCATAAAACGTCCTGTGTGCATGAGGCCTTAAAATCAGGCTCATCACATAGCAAGGGCTTCTCTTAGTCCTTCATGTTTCCACCCAGTACTCCTATCTTGGTCTGAGGTTCCTTGCTGGTGTGAGACTGTCCATCAGAAGCCCTACCTATGTGATGAGTTTGATTTTAAGGCCTCATACACACAGGTGTTTTTTGACGTCGGCGTTTTTGGGTGTATTTTGCAGCTCTCCATGTTATTCAATGGCCCTCTAAAAACGCTGGCGTTTTTGAGCAGTAGAGGGCGTCGGCGTTAGTGAGCTGTTTCTAGAACTCAGGACCAGTGCGTTCTGAGGATGTAGCGTTTTGGCGTTTTTTGACGCCAATCGGCAAAACGCTCACTAACGCCCGCTAACACTGTACCGGCGTTAACCGGCGTTTTTTGACGCTGACGTTTTTAGGCTGAAAAATAGCAGAGGACTGATTTTTTTTTTAAAAATGCCTATTGATGCAGACGCTCACTAACGCTCACTAACGCCGATGCAAAACGCCGATATTTTCAAAATGTCGGACCCGACATTTTGCTTATTTTTTTTCAAACGCCCGTGTGTATGAGGCCTTACTGTCATATTGTGAGTTGCCATTTTTCTTTTCACCACAATAAATCTGTTAATATACTACACTCAGATTTCACTGCTGTTCTTCTTATTTGTGATTATTATTATACTTTGTGTTAAACCTATATAATGAAATATACATTGGGGGTATATTTGTGAAGGTGACCCATCTAAGGAATACTTGCATGATCAGAAATAACCTGTACATTGTTCATACTGTATATGCATAATTTTAATTAATGAGTAATTTTTATACAATAAAAATGGTACTTTTATCTACTTTATTTTATTTGGTTTGATGGCACCTTAAAAGTCCCTAGAAATCCTTTCCTTTCTTACATAGTTACATAGTTACATAGTCAGCAAGGTTGAAAAAAGACACAAGTCCATCAAGTCCAACCTATGTGTGTGTTTTTTATGTCAGTATTACATTGTATACCCCTCAATGTTATGGTCCCTTAGGTGTGCATCCAATAGTTTTTTGAAGTTATCTATACTCCCAGCAACTACTTCTTGTGGAAGAGAATTCCACATCCTCACTGCTCTTACCATAAAGAAACCTCTATGCATTTTAAGGTTAAACCGCCTTTCTTCTATTTTTAGTGAATGGCCGCGTGTCTTTGTGTACTCCCTTGCGCTGAATAGTTTTGTCCCTATAGTGGGGGTCACCAGTACAGTATTTGTACATTGAAATCATATCCCCTCTCAAGCGTCTGTTCTCCAGAGAGAATAAGTTCATTGCTTGTAATATTTCCTCATAACTAAGGTCCTCCAATCCCTTAATTAGCTTTGTTGCCCTTCTCTGAACCCGTTCCAATACCAGGACATCCTTCCTGAGGACTGGTGCCCAGAACAGGACGGCATATTCCTGGTGCGGCTTCACCAGAGACTTGTACAGTGGGAGAATTATTGATTTATCCCTGGAGTTGATCCCTTTCTTAATGCATGGCAACACTTTGTTAGCTTTGCTTGCAGCAGCTTGGCATTGCATGCCACTGCTGAGCCCGTTCTCTACTAGGACCCCTAGGTCTTTTTCCATCCTAGATTCCCCCCCAGAGGCTCTCCCCCTAGTGAGTAGTTTGCGTTCATGTTCTTGGTATCCAAATGCATTATCTTACATGTTTCTATGTTAAATCTCATTTGCCACTTGTCTGCCCACCCATTAATGTATTCAGATCCTCTTGCAAGGTTTCCACATCCTGTGGAGAATTTATTGCTCTGCTCAGCTTGGTATCATCCGCAAATATTGAGAATGAGCTTTAATCTAGCTAGAATAAATTGAATAGGATTGGTCCCAGGACAGAACCTTGGGGAACCCCACTTTCTACACCAGACCATTCTGAGTACTCCGCCTGTAGCCAGTTTTCAATCCAGGTGCTCACCCTTTGATCCATGTTGAGGGACCTTAGTTTGTACAGTAAACGTTTATGGGGGACTATATCAAATGCTTTTGCAAAATCCAGATACACCACGTCTACAGGCCTTCCCTTATCTAGATGGCAGCTCCCTTCCTCATAGAAGGTAATAGATTGGTTTGGCAAGAATGATCCTTCATGAAACCATGTTGATTTTGGCTCTGGTATACCCGTCAGGTCCTTTTTCTTTCATAACTTCTAAAAATGCTAGTTGCTTGATTATTATTCTGACCCACTTGCTTTAATACTTTGAGATACTGACCCACTACAAGTATGCACATCAGTACTTCTGACTTCTCTCTGACTTTCTGTCCCACAATTAATTATATGTGGTGAAAACACAGCCACCAATCAAAGATAATAGATTGATTTTACAACATTTAACTTACAACGTATAGTAAGGAAATGTACACTGTCAAAACAGTTATTCCTGGTTTCTACACTTGGGTGTAAGCAGTTTTCAGTACAGAATCTGCTTTGGCACAGCTGCTTGTAGTGTGTGATAAAGTGAATATACTGCACAAGGGGTCATTTTAACCACTTGGCGACCGCCTGCAGTGGCTTGACGGTGGCAGAGTGGTTCGTTATCGCAAATTGCCGTCACCTGACAGCGGCCGCGATAACGAGTATTGTGCGCACTCACTGTGTTCCGGGGGGGTCAGGGAGCAGGTAGGGTGGACTCGATCTCCTCTGGCTACCCGCGATGGCTCCCCTGCAGTGAGAGAACGGAGGTCCGTGTATGTAAACTTGGATCTCCGTTCTGACAGAGGGGGAAGGGCTGTGATCACAGGCTTCCTGTATATGGAAGCCGTAATCACTCCCCTCCCCCTGCCAGCCCAGCCCCCATACAGTTAGAACACACTGAGGGAACACAGTTAACCCTTTTAGCGCCCCCTCCAGGTTAACCCCTTCACCACCAATGGCATTTACACAGTAATCAGTGCATTTTCATAGCACTGATTGCTGAATAAATGCCAATGGTCCCAAAAAAGTGTCAAAATGGTCCAACATGTCCACCACAATATCGCAGTCCTGCTAAAAATCACAGATCACCGCCATTAGTAGTAAAATCTAAAAAAATAAAAACCCCATAAATGAATTCTCATCATTTGTAAACGTGGCAACTTTTGCGAAAACCAATCAATGAACTCCGATTGCGATTTTTTTTACCAAATAAATGAGGAAGAAAATAAATCGGCTAAAACCGATGAAAAAAATGTTTTTTTTAAATTATATTTGGAATTGTCTTTTAGCAAAAAGTAAGAAAAATTGTTTTTTTTGCAAAATTGTCACTCTTTTTTGTTTATAGCGGCGATCAGAAATGATGCAGAGGTGATCAAATACCACCAAAAGACAGCTCTATTTGTGGGAAAAAAAGGATGCAGGTTTTGTTTGGGTACAACGTCGCACGAACGCGCAATTGTCAGTTAAAGCAACGCAGTGCCGAATCGCAAAAAGTGCTCTGTTCCTAAAGAGGGAAATCTTTCCGGGGCTGAAGTGGTTAATGTTAAGGGTCAAGTTAGTTTTTTGTTGGGCTAAGAGATTGGAGAATTTACCTTTTAATTCAGGGTTGCTGTTCGGTTTTGCGGGATTAGTTAAATTGGGGGGGGGGGTTGGTTACTGTTAAGTGCTTGGTTTAGGGAAGGTTATGACTAAAAGGCATAATTTAAGGATTTTGTTAACGCGTTCATTACCCCAACAATTTATATTCCTGATATGCGCCTGCTGTACCACTGTATCCTGTTCTCTTTGCATCGCTTCCTTTATGTTAAATCCCTGGTGTCCTTGCTAGTCCCCTTGCTTCCTATTAAAAACTGACCACACCAAGCTGTAAAGCACACTGTGGTCAGGTCTCTAGCTATGCTGGGAACTCAGTGTACTCTCCTCCAATGATCAGACTTGTCTTGACACACCCCCATTGCACAACCATTCTCTGGGAAGCTCAGTGTATTGCTGCTTCTCCTCCCTCCAACTCTTATGGAGCTGAGAACAGAGGGAATGTGATCACTTATAAAAAAAAGGTATTTATAATGTTTTTATATCTATACAAAAATGCTTTGCCTTTCGTTTCTTTTTTAAACTGAATGGTTTGTTTTACAAGGTGATCACTTAAAATTACTTTAAGTGATATGGTTGAATAAACAATTAAGGCTTAAGGAGTAAGTGTTTTGATTGGGGTGATTAAGATTCAAGGCATTATTTTTTGAGGTGGGTTAGTGTCAAATGCTAAGAATGTTAGTGTTCCAAGCTGTCTCTCACATACAGTAAGAATAATGTTTCAAAGTGCCATTACATAGAGGTTTCTTATACCACCAATCAAATTCATACTTGCAATGCTATTTGCATCTGATTGGTGATACAGATTTGAATCTGATTGGTGGTACACATGTAACATAAGAGGATATTATGTAGCTAATGTTTCAGTGAGTAACTTCCATCTAAATATTTGATGTGGAGAATGACAAAAACTCAGATCAAAGTGGACTTCCTTTCTTTAACACAGTTGATATGTTTCCTGGATCATTAATTGATTTTCAATTTTAGCCAACTGTACTGATTTAAATATTAATACACATACTCATTCATGAGCGAGTAATAATGCCCATGATAGAGGGATAGAGGTCAGATACCCCCTATGCAAGGCCATCTCACAGGGAAACAATAATGGTTGCTAAAATAAAAAAAAATGTAGCCTATAAAATTCTTCTTATGAGAAATATAATTATTACCCATAAACCTCACCAACATTGTCCAATCCAACCAAAATGAAAAGGCTCAGTTAATGATAATTTTCAGCATCTGATTTTCATAGTGAATAGTAACTGTACAATTGTTTCTGTAGAAGGTTTATTCAAATGCCAGGGCACATATTCTGTTGATTGTAATACTCACCCATTACGATCCAAAAAGGGACATAAAGTCACTTGTGAACTTCTACGGGCTGCATCAGTATTTTGGTTGCCCTTGAAGGGCCAGTTGTATCTGTAAGGCTAGATGTCCAGAACACTCCACTCCCCCTTGCATGAGATGTCAACAGCCCCCCCCTCCTCCACAATCAGAAGTCAGGGTTCTCCACCATCCCTTTAAATCACAGTGCACCCCCCCCCACCTTGTGCTGCTCCCAAAAAAGTGGCAGGGGGCAGAGCTGGAAAGCAGATAGTGCAGAGTCTGAAGGAAGACCAGAGGAAGGCTGGAGTCTGCTGAATACTGACACCAGGGGGGAAGGAGACAATGGGGTGCTGTGGCTGCACGGAGAAGCACTGGATCTGATGGAGGATTTCTATTCTCCTCTCTGCTGCTGACTGCTGAGACGAGGTGGGGGTGGAGACATGGGGGTGCCGCAGCTGCTGGAGAAGTGCCTGAATGAAATGGCCTGGTGGGCAAGATTCGGGCTGCAAGCCTTGTGTTTGACACATGTGCTGTAAAGGGTTATCTACAGCAGCATCAACTCAAGTACAAGAGACAGTTATAAAAATTCAAACATATTTGTAAATTTTAATCTAAATTGTGAAATTGTCTTATTAGAATGAGCACATAGCTATAGTTTGTAATCCTATATGAAAACTTAAAACACCAGTGTTTCTTTTGGTACAAAATACCCCTAATTGCAAGTTTTGTAATCTGTTCATACTCAAGAGGCTAATGAAGGGACTACAAAAAGAGGAGCCCTGTTACTATTGCTTATGTAGCAAAAACCTACTTAGCTTTGAAGGCATATAAAAATATATTCTGATATCTGGAAAGCCTAATTTCACATTCATTTTTCAGTGTTTGTCAAAATTTGTCATATTTAAAAAAAATACTTATGGCATGTTATAGTTCTAACACATGATGGAAATGAAGTATAGACTGGACACAGAAAAAAAATAGGCACTGCTCCAATCATTTTTAATTCAATCAGTTGCTTTCTTTCTTTTTTTAAAACTTCATCAGAAAAAAGTCATTGGTTGATAATGGCAGCATGGCCATTTTCATTTGTTCTATATATTTACATGGCACTAATATACACTCTTTATATATACAGTACATATAGCACTAATGCTAATTTACTGTAATATTGTTTTTTATAACTTACCGTATATTTTATGTCTTGAGCTGTAATGAGTTTGATCTCTCAATTTGTTTAAAACCCATTAGTCATTTAAATCATCAACCCTGACCAGTTTGGCCTTTAGACAAAAGTAACTACGACCTGTAGTCAGTACTCCATTCTTTGAATTCCTCTCTTTAACAAATACTATTGCATAGTCTACATATTCTCTTCAGTTCGGGTAATAACAGCTTTTTATTTACAGTGCGGACTAGCAGATGCTAATCCACTTTATGATTCTTCCAAACTTGACTTCACCTCAACACGTGTTCTAATCCAATGGCAATGGATTTTGTGCTGATCCGATTTCTTAACTGGCCCAAATTAGAATCCAGAAGAGGAAGGGGGAGATATGAAAGGACACAGACCCTTACAAAGGTCAGAAGCACCCTTAAAGAGAACCCGTCAAGATAGAAATATGGGAGCTACCACAGTTGCCTTGTTTTTGAAGGAACACTTTCAGAAGTGCACCTAGCGAATGACTGGAACTTGTGCAGTGAGCAAGTGGTGGTGACGTCACCGGCTGCTATTAAAGTTAATATCTCCAAAACGGTGCACATTTAGGGGATATTTACTGTAACTACAGGTAAGCCTTATTATAGGCTTAACCATAGGTATAAATAAAAAGGGGACTTTACTACCAATTTGAAAACCACACAACTATGGTACTACCGAAGACTTAATACATTGAAAGCCCATCTTCCAAAACAAAAACCACAATGCAATTTTAATATTTCAGCATGCTACCACACTGACCATAGCAGTACAGTGCAGAGCTCATCTTCCAAAATGCACAGCATAAGATAGACAAACAAAACATAAGAAAATTCCCAGCTCAACTTACCAACCAGCCTGCAACCAACCAAATTATCCTGTCTAACAATAAGCTTTAGTTTGCACACATTCGTAAATACATGCGTAAGCTGCAGAGCCACTTCAGTCGGTTGAGCTGGGAATTTTCTTTGGTTTGTTTTACATGTGTTTCTCTTCCATGTGCTCCTAGCTGCAAAGGACAGTTATAGTTGAGGGCAGTGGCCATTTGTTTGTACAGCATAGAGGCTATGGTCTTATATACAAAGCTTGTATTCTTGAATATGTAGCAAACTTAACAAACTATATTCCACCACATTAACACAGCACATAATGCTAGTTTTTATTACATTTTGAACCCAATGATGCCCTTTGTATGAGTACCAAAAGAAAGGAATAACAGAGAAGACCAGGTACTTTAGATAGCAGACTAGTTTGAGCATATGCTACATAGACCTCCAGGGACCTAGATCTTCCATATGTAATGTTACCAACATTTTTTGGGTGCCATGCAGCATTATTTGCAACAATGCAACATCACCCAAAAACAATTTACCAGCTTCCTTAATTATGCCCATAGTTGTACCCATCACCCGTGCCTAGATGAGGATGATGTCATCATCCTTCTACCAAAATCCCAGGAAATACTGAGTGTCCAGATTTTACTAGAAGATGTTCCTGCATAGTGCTGGATTTTCTTCTCACGAGATTTGGGATGCCTGCCATTCTTAAAGTGATACTAAAGGTTCCCGTTTAAAAAAAAAAATAAAACACGTTATACTCAACCCCAATCATCCTCTTCTGGGGTCCCTCAGCGGCGATCTTGGCTCCTCCTCCACATTGCGTGACCCATGCTCCTGAGTCCTGCTGTTGCGTGTATTCACACATACAGCAGGCTCGTCCCCAGCGCGGGATCGGTTCAGGCTCAGGTAAGTAAAGGGGGGCTCTGGGGGGGGGGGCTGCTGCACTAAAAAGGTTTTGAAAAAACAGGAGACTTGACAACCCCTTTAAGGATCTCAACAGCTTTCATACTGCAGGGTATGAAAGCTGGCGGAATATTAAGTATCTGTACTAACGTTTTTCCCCTATGTTTTTTTTAAACTTTAAAGCTATAATGGAGGAAGGTGCCTGACATATTAGGCATACTTAGCATTTTACTGATAACAAGAGATAACAATCCAATTCCTCCTTCCCGGGTGACTCCCTATGATGTGGTATACATATATTACTATATAGGAATAAATAGGAACACAAAAGGACAGCTGCACATTAGCATATTGGGGTCTTAGTTAGCCTAGGTTAAGAAATGTATACAATTTGTGTATTCTCAAAATTGGGCAATTTATTTGCTTCCACTGCTGCAAGCCTGAAACTATAAGTATACACAATTACAGCTATTGACTTAATGGGGTTTAAAAGAAAATAGACTGTCTACTTTACAAGGTAATTACACTTTACAAGTGAATTAGTTCCCAAGCCTAGTGAATGAGGTGAAGCTCTGCGACTTCCATCGTCCAGTAATGTACTAGCAAAAATGCTTTCTATTTTAATTTTCCATGCATGCATTTGGATATTCTTTGCAAAGTGAAATTTCATCATATTCACTAAGCTCATGGGCAAATTCCCTTGCAAAGTCCAATTTCCATTGCAAAATTATAGGTTAGGTAATGTGATAAATTATAACAGCTTTTAGCTGTCAGGTAACCTAAAGGGTAAGCTCTGGTTATTAAAAAAACATGTGTCCCCTACTCCAACCCACTTCGTCCAGTATGTTAAAGTGGTTTTCAACTTATGACAACCACTTTAACCTACAGGTAAGCCTAGAATAAGGCTTACCTGTAGGTGCCCTGCATATCTCCTAAACCTGTACGGTTCAGGAGATATGCAGTGTATTTGCTGTGCTGACGTCATGTCGGCACATGCGCAGTGAAGAAACGGCCTCCGAGTCACGCGACTCCGGCCAGTCACAGCGCCGGAGTTGCGGCCCCGGAAGGAAGAGGGGCTGAAGATGGACGCTGCCAGCATGGGGGGACATCGCTGGACATTGCAGGCTTCATTTGCAGGTAAGTGGCACATAATGGGCTACTATACGATGCAACCCCCATCTGGGTTTACTTCCTCTTTAATACAAAGCAAAGTTACATTTTCACTGCTTTACCAGCCCTAAACCAATACAGTATTGATGTTCTCCTGCACTTCCAGTGTCATGTGAAGTCATGTGCACTAATGCAACACACCTGTATTCAAGCTTACACTGCAATAGTCTGTCTTCGACATATGTCTGTGGTGTTTGGACCATTACCTGCCTGTCAGCTGTCAGCCTGTTAGCTGCCTGAAGTCTGTGCACATGTATATATTGTTGTGTGTAGTATGCTTGCTGATCTATCTTGCTGAAAGATTCAATATTGCATTTTTAATTTTTCAACTAAACATATTATATAGAAGTTGTGAAAACTGTTTATGTCAATATTCAGTACCAAAAGCTAAATCACTAGGTAACAATCTGAATTGCTCTGAATTTTCATCACGGGCTTATAACTTAATTTATAAAATGTGTTTATGTAGGTTAATACTTACTTAAAAATATAAATTTAGAACACTTGGTGGGCCACTTTATTTATTTGGCTAGTTGGATCTGTGAACATTACTGGGCCAGTATATAGCTATATAGCCATTCTGTACAAAATATATAATGAGGATGAAAATGGGTCATGTTAATTTAAACTCTCAGTAAATAACAATACAAAGATCACTTTAGTTTAAAAAAAATGGTTTAGAGTGAAACTTCTCACATCTACAAGTTCTCTCCTCTTTTTAAGCAATATATTGTAACTCTAGAACTCTAAGACTCTTGACATTGTCTCTTCCAGGAAAATTAAAGAAAAAGCATTTAACTTTGCCCCCCCCCCCCCCACACACACACACACCCCTTTCTTGTTTAATATACAAAAAAACTGTTCAAAAAGTTCAATAGCGGATTGATTTCCTAAAAAATAGTAATGCTGTATCCTTAATTAGTAACATTTTCTGCATTTTTAATTATTATTAGCCCTTGAACATGAACTGACATACATTGGGCGGTGGTGAATACATTAAAAAAATGGACTTGTTATATGAGAATTGTGACTGAACACACTCTGTTCAATGACCTTAGTTAATGACAGTTTGTAGATCTGTTAAGATGAAAATGAAAGTCATAATGTTCAAAAAAGTGTATATAAGAAGCTTGATTATTTTATAGGTCAATGGACAAAGAACCTGTATTTATAAAAAAAATGTTGTGCTAGAATATAATCCAGGTGTACACAAACCTAGTGAGCAATCTACTTTAAAACAATGAGGCTTCTATTTAACTACCATAATAAAATCTACTTAGATGGGGAAGAAGAGAAAAAAAAGCTTTGAAGAAGCATTACAGACCTACAAAGAAAATATAGTTCATGTAATAAATGTTAACTGCCATACATTACACTTTTAGTGAGAAACTTGAATATTTATCAGATATAAGATGTAAACCAGGCAAGGATCAGTAGCAATGGAGGTCAGCAAACATATGCACAATGACAGGCAGGATACATAAAACCAGGTTATATATGTTATTGACTACTGTACATTAAAGAAGACAGGCAGAGATATGATGGACATTTTATATTGTGCTGATTTTTTTTCTTTATTTGTCTTTTTTTGTCATTTTGCATTGTATGTTAAATACAGACATCACACAGCAGTAAACTGTATACAGTAGACTGATAAGGCATCCTCACACATACCAATAAAACTGTTTTTCTAGCAATGCAAATGGATGTGTTTTGGCCTCCATAAGGCCTTTCATTATGGTTGGATTAAACTTCAGACACAGAATGAAAGCTAAAGTTTTCTAGCCACATGTACAAAATACAGTGACATGTAAATTAGTTCACTCAAACCCAGATTTGCATTGAATAAGGCCTATCCACTGTGATCTTATGTTCACCAACTAACTCCACTTGGTAGACCAACGTGAATGAATTGGTAAACGAAGCCTCTAGATCCTGGTTCAGTTCATGTCCTGTTTGCAGAGAGAGATGTGGGCCACCTTCACACTCACGCTCATTTCTGAAGTATACCCTAATCCATGCAAGCTGGCCAGACAGTCCATCACATGACTATGTATTATATTGTATTGATAACATGGCAAACAGCCTTATGGATATTCTGCATTTGCATGAACCAGATAACCTTATTTGAAATTTCAGCTGACACATGCAAAAAAGGAAATGGACTGATCAGGAGTTCAATTCACTTAGGGTTCCCTCACATCTGCACAGTGAAAAAAGGACAAGATTTCAAAGAACAGATTCAGTGTGGCTAAGGTGTCCCACAGAAGATGATTATCAGAGCATAGCAGGTAAAGTGCACCCAAAATGCTATATATATATATCAGTTTTTGGGGGCAAACTATCAAAGCACATCAAATATAACTACATAGATTTAAGTAGACCTAATGTGAAAAAAATCCCCCCTTGCTGCTCCAATAATACTTACTCTCTAGAGGCAGCACCTCTGTCTTACGCAGAGCCAACCTATGGCCTAGAAAAGCATAAGGCAGTGATGCAGTGAGTCTTGTGCACCTTGCTCCAGAAGAGGCATGTTTAATTGAGTGCTCAGATTGTCATTTTTTTTACTTTAGGTCTACTTCAGTAATAGTATTCAATTAATTCCATTACAAATATTCTGACCCTAAACTAGACAACAGAATTTGCTGGGTCACCAGCTTTAGGAATGTGAAGAAATGATCTTATCATCAGTGAACTAGTCATTATATATCATGCTTTTTCTTAGTCCTTGACCCTACTTTGAGGGTCCATAAAACCATGTGTAATTATTAATTTCAGCATATTTTGAAAAGTCTAAGGATGGAAGATGGGCGACAAAGGAAAATGTAAAGAACCAGTCAATAAGTGTACTGCTAATGCTATCCAGTGAAGATTACAACTGCGTGTTTAGCTGTACACAAATTGTGGAAATACCCCTTCCCCTTCTTTCTCCACCCACTTTACACTATAAGAGGTAAATACTGCTCACTGAATTCAAAAGGCTCTACTATTTATTTCTAAAGTGCCAGTGCTATACTTGCATACTACAGCTGATGCACCCAGCTAGATCTATTTAATTTACTGAACATTTGATGCTGCTAGAGCTCCACATGTGCTGCTTGTCAAGCAATTCTGAGCTGCTGTTTCTTTTTATCTATGTGACAGACAGCAAGCTACTTGGGAATACCTGGCCTGCATTTTCATAGGAGTGAGCAACTGGTGTCCTCAGGTCACCATATTATTGGCAAGAGTTGATTCTGAGCAGTGGAGTGGCCTGATGCAATACTGCTAGATCTGGATTGAAAACAGAAACATTGGACAGGTGGACCATAGTTCATGTATATATTTCAAGGATTAGCTTTCATTTTCATCTGCAAATCAAAGCCTGAGCTTGAGGTATGAAATAAATGACAACAGAATGTCATAAAAGACACACAACCTCATTGAGTGGCTACAGGATCCTGATGATCAGTCTGTCTGATGCTTCAATAAATCATCTAGCAATTAGACAGCTGATTGGCTGTGCCACTGTTTTTAACAGATGAGTCCAACTAAAAAAAATCCAGTATTCATCAATTAGGAAGGAGCTAAGTGGTGTGTGACCCTCAACTTTGGTCTTTGTATAGGAAGTCACATTAATATCTATCTACAATTTCTACAATAAACAATTCCCACACTAAACATATCCCATAATTCAGGCAAAGTCGCCTAATCTATTGGATTTTATTAAGTGGAAGAGTTTATTTTATTTGAATAGGGTAGGGAATAACCTTACAAACTGTTTTTAAAGATGTCTGGGTCCCCATTGAGATTTCCCCTCATTTACTCTCAGTAATCAAAGAGGAAGTAAAATGAAAGTTACACAACAGGGACTCAAACAACAAACCTTACCCTTATTAAAACATTAATATCAGGTCTTCAAGGTACAGTTCAGAACCAACAAGTATCAGTTAAGAGTTTGCTCTCTTTAAGAAACAAAAATCACTTAAAAAAATATGCAATCATTGTGTCCAAGGCAAATATAACATGCCATGATAGAATCACAATATCTAGCCTAATAAACCCTCCATGTTGTTGTAAAGTTCTAATAAATAAAATGACAGCTGACAATTTTCAAAGTGCCATTTAGTTATGGGAACTGTATCCTGGAGTATCTTGTCCTATACAAACCATTATGGGAATGTCACAGGCAAATTCCAGGGTAAAGGGGTTAAAAAAATAACAAGCACGGACAAAAGTTCTGCAGGTTCAGGGAAGCGAATTTCCAGTTGTAATTTCCTGTCGGGGTCGCTCTGAGATTTCCATCCTTTTGCCATCATTTTGTATCATGTAGACAATATGCTTCAGGTCAAGACTACGGGTCAACACGTCCAAGAGAAGCTCATCTTTCTGAACACCTTCAATAAATTCCTCTAATGATAATTCACCTAATGAGAAATGTTAAACATGAGATAGATGTCATACAGCTAATAATTCAATAAAAATCACTGTGAACAAATCCATAGAGTGTAGCTGTAGCTATGGGATAATAATGAAGTCATGTAGATGCTTAGAAATATTTAGAAACGTAGCAATTCATATGTACATTACCAGTTTATGTTGCTGGTTGCATAGATAATATATATATATATATATATATATATATATATATATATACACACACACAGTATTTATATGCCCCCAACCCTCTTAGCTGAAGTATCCCTCTGGAGTTCTGCTGAGCACTTGTGGACACTGGGATGAATAAACTGGAGGCAGGTCTTGGTGGTAAGAACTTAATCAATATGGAGCTTCTCCAGCTCAGAAGGATAAGGGCAAAAGGGGAAGAAAAGGTTTGAACCCTTTTCTTAACTTTAGAGATGAGTGATCTGAGGTATGTCTAATTTATATTCTGCTTTAGGCTGGGATCACACTATTGCGAATTGGATGCAGATTTCCCCACATCCAATTCACAACACAAGAGAGTGTGATCGGCTCTCATTGGAGCCGGTTCACACATCTCCAGGGTGGCCACAGAATGCACCGCAGAAGAGTCCTGTGTGTCTTTGGCTCCATTTCAGGTCTGAATTCAGCCAAAAATGCGGACCTGCTGCAAGCCGCGCCGCACACAGTGTGAACCCGACCTTAATGTCTGTGAACACATACATGTACCTCAATATATACATCCTATTGCTAAGATGACAGTGATGAGCTTATAGCTGTTTTAAAGTCCTGTCCCTTCTAACGGACCCATCAGGGCAGTAAATTAAGTAGTCAAAATGGGGCCTAGGAAAAACACTGCAATGGGGTGCAGACAAAACCTATAATGCCACTATAGGCAATTTAACAGTTGATCCAGCAGAGGGAACTATTTCAATACTGTGCTCTGTTTTCATTTTGATCGTCTAATTCTGGGCACAATGCTATAAACTGGGATTGTGGGAGGTGAGCTGTGTTTTATGATGACAGCAGGGGTGCCCATTCTATAGAAACCAGTCACTGTTGATACATACCACATTTGTTAATTTGGAGAGAGTGGATTAAGGCCTTGCTTGAGGGGCTTAGTATTGTAAGGGGAAGGTTACAAATGTGTAAATGGATGGAGAGTTACAGTAGAATATGTGTGTGGGGGCTCATAATGTGTTCTTCGGGGATAAAATATGCAGTTTGAGGGATATGGTAAATGCTTGTTTAAAGAATATGTAAACCCAGCATTTCATATTCCTGATATGCGCCTGCTGTACCATGTACTTGTATGGAAAAGTATCTTGTTCTCTTTGTATTGCTTCCTTTGTATGAAATCCCTGGTGTTCCTGTCAGTCCCTCTGCTGTCCTATTAGAAACTGGCCACACTAAGCAGGAGAACACACCATGGTCAGTTCTCTAGCTATGCTGGAAACTCAACCGGCTCTCCTCCAATGATCAGACTTGTCATGACATAGCCCCCCACCCCCTGCACAGCCATTCACTGGGAAGTTCAATGTGCTGATATTTCTCCTTCCACAGCTCTTATGCAGCTGAGATCAGAGGGAATGTGATCACTCATAAAAATAGGGGGGAAAGTATTTATAATTTTTTTTTTCATATCTATTCACAAATGTTTTGTCTTTCATTTATATTTTAAACTAAATGGGTTGTTTTATAAGATGAGGGTTTTCAATCACATTTGCTTAAAGACAATGTACTTTGTTTTTCAAAAACGATTTTAGACCCAGTTCTGAACATGTATTGCAGTAGGGCAGGCTGCCAATAGACATAGACACAGTCCTCATCAGACTTGTGAATGGTCTCTGATACAAATGAACTTCTTTGTGAACAATTGTTCCATTAACAATATTTATTTTCTGTGCTGAAAGAAATGTTTTCTGGTATAGGAAATGTGCAGTCATATTACATATGATTGTTTAATTATACTAAGATGAGACAATGGAAATGTAAAATAATCGTTTGTCCAACAAACAATGGGAAAAATGTTTTGACTTAAAATAGTCTGAAAAATTGTGCTATTACATGTCTAAAGCTAGCCACATACACTATAATATGTATAACTTCTGTTCAATCTCTATTAGATTTGTCATAAACTATGTTGTTCAAGGACCTACCTAAAAAAGATAAAATAATTGTATTTCGTCAGGTAGGTAGGTCACTACATAGATTGTATAGATTACATGGCCAGCTTTACCTAAAGGGGTACGCATACAATTCATAGGAACCACAGATAGTGAGACTTCTATTTAAGAGAGTAGAGAGAGATCCGGATGGCTGCACTGCAATAAATTCCTTTTATTATGACTTAGTCCATACAGTACAGATAAAACAGTGTAGACTGACGCATTTCACACCCCTCTATGGGCGCTTACTCATAGCCTATGATAAAAAGAATTGATTGGAGTGCGGCCCTCCAGATCTATCTTTCTCTACAATTGCACTGCATACTGAGCCTGCACACAGGAGAGTGGGGGAAGGTAACCATCTGGGACATACCTTTGGAGCTGACCAATACTTTCATTCTATTTAAGGTACTTGATTTATGCAGAATAGTTCAAAGGTTACTCACCATCCCCATTGATGTCTATTTTGTCAAAAACCATATCAGTAAATTCTTCCGCAGTCATCGCATCATTACATCTGTTAATAGCCCGAATAGCCTGAAAGAAATAGAAGAATTTTAATTAATCAAAATGTCAGTGTAGTCTTTATTACAATAGGCAAACATATCTTAAAGTGTGACAACAGTCGTTGTACTAATGGTCAACACAGAAGAACATTATGACAACAGCGCTTCAATTGGGTTAAATCTCCCTCTCTCCTCTTTCAAGAAAATTCTCTAACAGTTTATTTTTAAATCAAATATACTTCATATGTGTCCATTTTGATGTCTCACATCTGATGTCTGTCTCCAATAATGGAAGATGTTATCAGAATGTCAACATTTTTGTATACACGAATGTCTGACATCACTGACTCTATTGTTTGTTAAACCTAACTGCTGTAGTAACTGCAATTTGCTTCCTGTTTAACCAGAGATATTGCTATAGGCCCAGTCCAGCAAAGTAACAAATTTTAGAAGTAGTTTAGAAAATCACTGTTATGCTCAGTGGGTAGTCGTTTATCCAAATTGGAGAAGTCTAAGATGCAGAATAGATCTTGCTTTGTAAATGAATATTATTGAGTTGAACATTAAAAACTTCCTGAAAGTTGTATTATTATTCTTCAGTTTGGTCTACAGTTTCATACACTCTTTTAGATAGGGATACCAACCATTCACATGTGACTAGACAGTATCTCACATAAGTGAGTAGACCCCTCACATTTTTGTAAATATTTTATTAAATCTTTTCCTGTGACAACACTAAAGAAATAATACTTTGCTACAATGTAAAGTATTGAGTGTACAGCTTGTATAACGGCGTAAATTTGCTGTCCCCTCAAAATAACTCAACACACGTCCATTGATGTTTAAACTGTTGGCAACAAAAGTGAGTACACCCCTAAGTGGAAATGTCCAAATAGGGCCCAATTAACCATTTTCCCTCCCCAGTGTCATGTGACTCGTTAGTGTTACAAGGTCTCGGGTGTGAATGGGGAGCCGATGTGTTAAATTTAGTGTTATCCCTCTCACTCTCTCGTACTGGTCACTGGAAGTTTAACATGGCACCTCATGGCAAAGAACTCTGAGGATCTGAAAAAAATAATTGTTGCTCAACATAAAGATGGCCTAGGCTATAAGAAGATTGCCAAGACCCTGAAACTGAGCTGCAGCACGGTGGCCAAGACCATATAGCAGTTTAACAGGACAGGTTCCACTCAGAACAGGCCTCGCAACGGTCGACGAAAAAAGTTGAGTGCACATGCTAAGCGTCATATCCAGAGGTTGTCTTTGGGAAACAGTCGTATGAGTGCTGCCAGCATTGCTGCAGAGGTTGAAGGTGTGGGGGGGGGGTCAGCCAGTCAGTGCCCAGACTATACGCCACGCACTGCATCAAATTGGTCTGCATGGCTGTCATCCCAGAAGGAAGCCTCTTGTAAAGATGATGCACAAGAAAGCCTGCAAACAGTTTGCTGAAGACAAGCAGACTAAAGACATGGATTACTGGAACCATGTCCTGTGGTCTGATGAGATCAAGATAAACTTATTTGGTTCAGATGGTGTCAAGCGTGTGTGGTGGCAACCAGGTGAGGAGTACAAAGACAAGTGTGTCTTGCCTACAGTCAAGCATGGTGGTGGGAGGGTCATGGTCTGTGGCTGCATGAGTGCTGCTGGCACTGGGGAGCTACAGTTCATTGAGGGAACCATGAATGCCAACATGTACTGTGACATACTGAAGCAGAGCATGATCTCCCCCCTTCAGAGACTGGGACGCAGGGCAGTATTCCAACATGATAAACGACCCAAACACACCTCCGAGACCACTGCTGCCTTGCTATAGAAACTGAGGATAAAGGTGATGGACTGGCCAAGCATGTCTGCAGACCTAAACCCTATTGAGCATCTGTGGGGCATCCTCAAACGAAAGGTGAAGGAGCGCACAGTCTCTAACATCCACTAACTCTGTGATGTTATCATGGAGGAGTGGAAGAGGACTCCAGAGGCAACCTGTGAAGCTCTGGTGAACTCCATGCCCAGAAGGGTTAAGGCAGTGCTGGAAAATAATGGTGGCCACACAAAATATTGACACTTTGGTCCCAATTTGGACATTTTCACTTAGGGGTGTACTTACTTTTGTTGCCAGCGGTTTAGACATTAATGGCTGTGTTTTGAGTTATTTTTAGGGGACAGTAAATGTACACTGTTATACAAGCTGTATACTCACTACTTTACGTTGTAGCAAAGTGTCATTTCTTCAGTGTTGTCACATGAAAAGATATAATAAACTATTTACAAAAATGTGAGGGGTGTACTCACTTTTGTGAGATACTGTATGTGATAGGGTTGTAGTTTGGTGGACGATCGACTCAAATTCAAATTTTCTTAAAATTTAAGAAGAAAAGCCACAAACATATCTTTTAGAAAGATCAAACATGATTGATATTCATTGAGGTTGTTGCTGTAAAGACCACTACTACAACATCAATTCACTAAGCTCTTAATTTTACCAAATGCTGATTTTCATATCCATATCCGATTCATAGAATGCAAAAATTACATTATTGCGAAATGTTCCTTTGTGAAATAAATAATACCATTCAAACCTTTTTTCATGAGTTGTGTTTTTATCTTCACCTGGATTGGCTCCTTTTTATTGTTCTCTTCAATACACATTTTTACATAAGCATACTGCGAATACTGGCTAGTTATATTTTTAGAAGCTAATTTCAGCATAATAATAATCATTTTGAATTAACTTTTATATACAGAATAATCTAAAAATCTATAGTATAACATGCCATCAATAAATTGACTAGGAATTAACTAGGGAGGCAACTAGGAGGGTAAATGTTCAATATAAATTATAATCCATAATATTATATATTGATTAAAAAATATTGTCATGGTTCAAAGGGTCAAACATTTTAGGATGAAACATATTACAATATAAAAATGTTTTACAGGTAAAATAAAATTTCCCAGAATGTCTTACCTTAATTATATTGAGGAGCTCTCCTCTGTCAATACAGCCATTTCCATCAACATCATATAACTTAAAGTACCACCTTAGCTTCTGCTCCACTTTCCCCTTCAGGACCAAGCTCAGAGCTGCCACATACTCCATGAAATCCATGTAACCATCCTGGAAAATGTAAAGTAAAATTCATGCTAAAATATAATTTGAAGGCATTCTGAAGCAAAGCTATGTTTAAAAAATGCAGCTATAACATTGTTAAAATATCATTCATGATATTAGCATCTGTTGTGACACTAAGCATGCTATTGTGTTTACATCTGCAAAGTAAGCTTTGTTTTTTGCACTCTGTATGAGTTCTTGGGGAAACTATGAAAATCCCCATTCTGTTCCTCTATGTGTATGTCTAGGCAACAATTGTTCTCTACACATGTGGTTACATAAACTGCAGTAAATCAATCAATAGTTGAACTTAATGGGCATGAGTCTTTTCAACCCCATTCGCAGTGTATGCTAAATAGTCAAATGATTGTGAACACTTGACTATTACACACACTACATGTAAATGCATGTGGACATCCTTCCAAATTACTGAGTTCAGGTGTTTCCAGTTAGGAGTACAGTTAAAGCTACAGCATACAAAGATATTAAAGACAAATGTGCACTTCCAATCTTGAGGCAACAGTTTAGGTATGCTGTTTCTCCTGTGTACAAAGCCAGGTCAATAAAGACATGGTATGATGAGTTTAGTGTGGAGGAACTCGAGAGGCCTACACAGAGCTCTGGTCTCAACCCTTATGAACATCTTTGCAAGAATTGGAATGCCGGTTATGAACCAGGTTTGCAAATGCACTTTTGTGTGAACTGACACCAATTCCCATAGACACACTTCAAAAACTTGTGGAAAGCCCTCTCAGAAGAGTGTAGACTGTTCTAGTTGCAATTGGGGGACCAAATCCAAATCCATGTCTATATCTTTGGAATGGATTTCCAACAAGCTTACACACTAGGTGTTATGGTCAGGTGTATACAAACAATATATTTGCTGTAGTAATGCAACAAACATAAGATGCCCCTGTATGATACCATCATGCCAATCATGTCAAAAGGTAATTTTTGGACTCCTATTTCTCTACTACATTTTTCATAATATCTGTTTTCATGCTAAATACAGTACTCTTAATGATGCTGCCACACCCATGAAATCTCACTAGTTCTGTATTTGTAATATTTGTATGTATCAAATTATTACTATAGATAATTTGGTGCAAAAAGTCACTTCTATAAATGTATGCACAGCAATACAAATAATTTAACAATACAAAGAATGTTCAGATTAGAAATCAAGTGTCATGTACAAATGCAGGCCATGCAAGAGCAGATCTTTATGTCAAATTTTTAAAAACATCTTAGCATTTCCCACTCCCTTGGTCATTATTTGTATGATTTAAGCCACTGCCAAGATTCTTTATAGCTCTAGGGCACCATTTTGCCGAACAGTAGACTTTGACTTTTTATTTGGTAGACCGCACAAAAAAGTGTTGTTGTACCTTACACCATAGCAATCGGTATTTCAATTTTTATTTTTAATTTAGAAAAATATCAAAACAATGACAGTTCATGGCAGATTACTTGCTAAGGGTTGCTCTTTGCACCTATGATTGCTATGATGACAACTGCTACAAGTTTAAACACTATAGCAAACTTTGATATCTTGACTGAACTGTTGTATTCCATTTCAGTCTTTTACATCTGATTAGATATTAGACATGTCTGTAATGTTCACCAGATACACCCTGGTGGGTCAGTTTATCTTTGATATCCAATAATGGATGGATTTATAGCTAGAACCAGCTATGTGTATAAACCATTCTGAGCATCCCGTTTTGAAATTTATACTCACATGTTACACTGGGGAAGTTTCAGACAGAATTACCTCTTGAACCAATTTTGCTGTAGTTTATTGACAAGAGGGTTCTAAAAATTATGCAGGCTGGCCTACCTACCTACCAGTATTTGCATTTAAACATTCACCCTATTTTTAATATAGTTATACAGAATAGCATTTGTAGATTTCATATCATCTTATCATATCATCAAAACCTTGGCGCTATGGTTTTATGATTGTGATTAAAACCTTTTTGTAGCTCAAGCATTACTGTAGGACATACAAACCAATGTATGCAAGCATATATAGATTTAAAGCTTGCCATTTGTGCCTGTATGTTTTCTAATTAGTGATGAGTGAATTTTTTTAAAATCATGTTTTTTGGCAAATTATAACTATTTCTATTCTCTTTAAAATACTTGTATGCATAAAGATAAAATCCCAATCATACAATTAATGAATCATGAGCTACTGGCTTCCTAGAATATATGCTTTACTGTAGATCAGACAGATCCACATGGAAATATCTTAGCAAATTAAAAATCTGTTCATCACTGCTTACTATGTAAATATAGGAGAAATGTAAAAACTGTAATTTGAAACCATTTACATAGTAAGAACTTTTAGTTTCTTTTTACAGGTAATTTCAAAGTTAACATGTAAAATACTCTTATTGTATATTAATAAAAACAAATAAAGATTGCTTTCTATTTAAAAGTCTGTCTAAATGTGAAACTCAAACCTAGTGCAGCAGAGTATATATAGTATCTAAACAGAATTTATATAATCTGTTGTTATGGCAGTCTACATTCTTTGTCAGACAAACTAGTTGTACCACTCAAGGTTATATGGCGCTAAAAAAACAAAACGAAGAACAGGTATTCAATATACTGGGGAATGTCGTAAGCAGGTATATATGATTTACCTTATTAAAGTCAAACGTGTCAAACATTTGTTCAATATATTGGTTAGATGCCGGGCTGAGGTTCTTGAGGCCGAAGAATTGCTTAAATTCATGCTGAGTAAGTTGACCAGATGGACACTCAGTCATAAATTTTTTATACCATCTGTGAATTTCTGTAGCACTTAGTTCTTCAACAGTTTTTCCATCCATGTTCCCCATGTTTTGTGTTTTTTGTCCGTAAAAGATACTTAAAGAACTCAGAAAGTTTTTTTCTTCTTAATCCTTATAAAGGAAAAACAATGAATCAGTTTTACCAAGGCAAAAAACGAATCCTTTTCAATAAAGGGTCCAAATCCTTGGAGTAGATGCTTTGCAAATAACAATGTAGAACTTCAATTATTCCTGTGTGTGCTCTTCAAAGGTCTAAGTACAAAGTTATTGTTAGGTCAAGAAAGTTCCTTTTTGAGAAGTGGAGGAAGTCACTGTCGACCAATCACAGAGTCTTAGCTAGGAAAACCCCTCGTGTCCATACAGGTGGGACTCCAATAGAAGCAAAACAAACATACATAGGAAAAAAAAAGCTTGGCAACTATCTCTAGTGATTAAGGAGAAACAAGATTAAAGGAGGTGGTGTAGGATGCCACTCAAAAGATTTGTAATCTTTTAATCGGGCTCTGGCTCTGACATTGTTCATGTCCTACGAAAGCTCTATCTATAGCATTGGATAAAATTAGCACAGCTTCATTCTCTGCCTTGACAATGATTAATAAAATGGCTTCACTGGTTCAAAGCCAGGACTTACATAAGCTGCACAGTGGGCAGGCTGATTTGTAGTCGCACTAAGCACTTTAACTTTTAAAACTAAATTCAGAGATATCGTGGATCTTCAAGAGCAGAAAAATACATTGTATAATGTAATGAATGAAGTTGATAGTAACTCCATATTAACCAACATCATGCATTTCTACTTTATTTATTTGCTGATACAGAGGAAGACAGATTTCGTTAAAGAAGCAATCTGCTGGACTGCATGGATCATTCCATAGATAATGTAGCACTACTATTGTACTACTATTGTATGATGAGCGGTACTGGTCAACTTTTGAACCTGAAATGCTAAATTGTATTTTAAAGTCCTTGACATACAATTCTTTAGATATCTGACAACTGAATAAGCATTAAGGTGTATGTAAACCCCAACAATAAACTTATGTGAACCATTGGAAACATGTTACCATATCTGTGCCATATATGCAAAAAGTGTTGATTCTGTCAGAAAACTAGTAACTTTTTGTGCTCTCTGCCTCACTTCCTGTTCTAGAGTGTAAAAACTGTTTTATGGAAACAGTGGAGGAATGTGCATAGTGTGTTATTGGCTGAATTAACAAGTTCAAGTAAGAGAAATAAAACCTAAAAAAAAATGCAGCCAACTTAGGACTAGTAAGCTGCAGCACATTACATTATTATTACAAGATTATTATATTATTATTATTATACAGTATTTATATAGAGCCAACAGTTTGTGCAGTGCTTTACAATATGAGGGCAGACAATATAGTTACAATACAATTCAATACAGAAGGAATCAGAAGGCCCTACTCGTTAGAGCTTACAATCTAGAAGGGAGGGTCGAGTGAAACAAAAGGTAATAACTGCGGGGGATAAATTGATGAAAAATAATGAAAATGTAGTTGCTTTCAGAGATTGTCTAAAAGCTAAAAGAGTAGGAGATAATCAGACAGGTTGGGGTAATGAGTTCCATAGAATTGGAGAGGCTCTGGAAAAGTCCTGGAGGAGAGCAAAGGAGGAGGTGACGAGGGAGCTAGAGAGCAGGAGGTCTTGAGAGGAACAAAGAGAACAATTAGGTTGGTATTTTGAGACTAGCCTGGTGATGTAGCTGGGGGCTAAATTGTGGATGGCTTTGTAGGTTGTTGTGAGTATTTTGAATGTAATTTGTTGGGTGAGCGGGAGCCAGTGGAGGGATTGACAAAGAGGAGTAGCAGACACAGAGCGACTGGTAAGGTGGATGAGTCTGGCAGCAGCATTCACGATAGATTGAAGGGGGATAGCCTATGTAGGTAAGCCAGTGAGAAGGGAGTTGCAGTAGTCGAGGCGAGAGATGATCAGAGAGTGAATTAAGAGCTTTGTTGTGTCATTGGTTAGAAAGAGGAGTATTTTTGAGATGTTGCAGAGGTTGAGGTGGCACGATTTAGTCAGTGATCGGACGCGGGGCTTAAAGGAGAATTCAGAGTCCAGAACTACGCCTAGGACCTTGGCATGCAGTGATGGGCTGATAGTTGTGCCATCGATTATGACAGAGAGATCAGGGGAAGGGGCACTTGGTGGAGGAAAAATTATAAGTTTGGTTTTGGATAGATTGAGTTTGAGGAAGTGGTGTGACATCCAGACTCCAGTGAGCTGAGGGGTAGAGACATAGATTTGGGTGTCATCAGCATAGATTTGGTATTGGAAGCCACGGGAGGCGGTGTAGATTGAGAATAGGAGAGGCCCAACAACAGAACCTTGGGGGACCCCAATAGAGAAAGAAAGAGGAGAGGAGGAAGTAAAGTTGTAAGTAACGCTAAAGGTGCGATTGGATAAGTAGGAAGAGAACCAGCAAAGAGTACAGTCACAGAGACCAATGGCATGGCATTTTTGGAGTAGGAGGGAGTGGTCAACAGTATCAAAGGCAGCAGAAAGGTCCAAGAGTAGGAGTACAGAATAGTGTCCATTGGTTTTGGCTGTTAGTAGATCGTTTGTTAGTTTTAGAAGAACAGTTTCTGTGGAGTGTTGTGGACAAAATCCAGACCGAAGGGGATCAAGAAGGCTATTCTCGGCTGGTTGCTAAGTCGGTTGTAGACCAGACGTTCAATGAGATTGGTTAAGAATGGGAGCAAGGAGATGGGGCGTAGGTTGTTAAGATCGGTTGGGTCCAGTGAAGGCTTTTTAAGTATGGGGCTAACTAGTGCATGTTTTAGAGAGTTGGGGAAGAGGCCAGAAGAGAGGGAGAGATTGAAGATGTGGGTTAAAGAGTGTAGAATCGAGTCATAGGGTGAGTGTAGCATTTGTGAGGGAACAGGATGCAGAGGGCAGGTGGTTAGTTTGATGTTAGCAAGTAGTTTAGCAACTTCATCTAAAGTGGTGGGGTTGAATGAGGGAAGTAGTGATTGTACCTGTAGGCATGAAGTGTAAAGCGTGGAAGGTATCTGAACAGCAGAGATCTCCTCACAAATTGTGATTGGCAATCTCCTGGGCAGTGAGTGAAGTAGTGGGTGGAGGCAGAGGAGGACAAAGTAGAGAGTTGAATGTAGAGAAGAGTTGACGGGGACGGGATGATAAGTTGTTAACAAGAGTGATAACTAGGTCTGCGTGGCAGTGAGGAGGCTGGAATTGTATTTTAGGAGGGCAGATTTATACTGGTAGAAATCTTTCTGAGACTTAGTCTTACGCCACAGGCACTCAAGAGCATGGCTATGTTTTTTCAGACTTCTAGTGTCATCTGTTTGCCAAGGTTGAAGGGGTCGGGCCTGATTCTGTGAGTAGGGAGAGGGACCAGTGTGTCCAGGGAGGCTAAAAGGGAAGTGTTGTAGACTAGGCTAGGTCGGTGCAGGACAGGGGTGTGATTTTGTCATAGAGGTGGTCAGTAGCAGAGTAGAGAAGAGAAGGGTTGAGATGACATAGGTTTCTACGGGTAGCTGTTAGGCGGTTGGAGGGAGAGGAGGTGGAGGAGAGGGAGAGAGTGAAACTAATAAGGTAGTGATCAGAGAGAGGGAATGGATAGTTAGAGAGGGTGTGACATTTGGCCTGTGTGTATGAGGCTTAAGTCAGATGTTAGACTGTCTATAACCAAGGAAATGTTTTAGCAAATCTTCCTGTAATTGCCAGGGCCAAAGGTTCATACCAGAACTTTTTGGTTTACCAACTAATACATTTTTAAAACATCCAAAGAAAGGAGCAACTGCCTCTCACCAAACTCAACATTTAACAGCCCATTTTTTTACAGGATGGTACAAACAAATTCCCCTGACATGTTTCATTGTTTTATCATATGACCATATTTATATATAAAAAAAAGTATAATTTATTTGATACAAACATAAAAGTACCCTAGCACACAGGGGTATTATTCATAAATACTTCAAAAACAATCAGAAAAATGTTGTATATGCTCTGGACATAGACTGCCATCAGTGTATATCATTATGAAATGCTATTCCAATTATGTCCATATGATGTGTCAATGTGTAAACAGAATATTGTTCCTCTGCAGCCATCACCTTCCTGTCCAGTCACCTGGCATCAGAAGCAAACTCCCCACTATCATGAAGCGCTCCACATCCAACACCTTAGTCCTCAGAAGAAAGGGGGAAAAAATGCTCACAGTAAACGCCAAAGGTAAATTTACTGAAGCAAATCAATGCACAGACAAGTTCACTGGGTGTAACCAACGCTATTGTGTTTTTCCTAACTAGAGTTTAATTGTAGAGTAGGAAAAACACATTGAGGAAGTACTTATATCTGGATATAACAAGAACACCTGCATCTCCAAGCTTGCCTCTATAAACTGGGTGGATGGTTCCCCTAGCTTACTTCCCACTACTCAATGGAATCAAAAAAATAACTCCACGCCATAAGCTTATCAGCTACTTCTCATGGTCAAAATTAACAACAAACGACATTGTAAAATGTGTCCATAACCTCCTAACAAATTGTGTAGCTAATTTAAATGGAATACAGTAAGCCACCACCTTCATAGGTGTTAATGAAGCAGCTAGTGTGATATTACCCATATTATCATATTTTCATATCCATAATTCTTAATAACCAAACACTTAAATTAATATTGAATGTGTGGGGCGTGGTCAAGCTGGCAAACTGAGCAGACGCGTTGACCGGAGCTCCACTTGCACCTGCAGCTTTTATCTGGCTATAGAGATTGGTTCTGCAACTATACCCTGCTCCTTATACTAGGATCCACTTGGGCATGAAAAAAGGAAAGTCGGGCTCTGGGAGACGCGGCAACACAGCGACAAAGCCCACCCCACAGCAGCAGAGACAGGCCCTGGGAAGACAACAGCACATGGCGATGCAGACCGCCATGTTGGATCCGGCTACCGTGGAGGAGGACCGTTTCACTGCTCTGATGCAGGCTATCAACAGGGGCACTGCCACCCTCACTGCTAAGATAGACCTGTTACAAACGGAGTTCGGGCTTATGAAACAAGATATGGACAAGCTTCGCGATCGGGTGGGTGAGACCTTGCCAGGGAGCATAGATCCTCATTACACACCCTGCAGGTGAAAATAAAGTCACTGGAATCGCGGGCCGAGGACAGCGAAAACTCAAACCGTTGCAATTATCTGCGGGTGGTCGGTCTCCCGGAGGGGGCAGAGGGGAAAGATCCTACGGCATTTACAGAGCATCTCCTTTGCACACTTCTACCCCAGGCCCAGTTCTCCCCGCAGTTTGTGGTCGAGCGGCCCAAAGGATGCCACCAACGCGGGGACCTGCAGGCTCCCTGCCTCGCACCTTTATCCAGAGGATATCAATAATATTGGTATAGGTCACCAAGAAGGACAAATGCGCTGGGGGCCGGGTGTGATAGCAGTATACACTGAAGGTATGTCAGTTATCAGATATAAGAAAGCCAACTATGGTCAAAAGGGTTTGCACATGTCCGGCTCAAAAGGCTGGGATATATGCCACAGGAGACCGGCTAAATCCTCCCATCAAAGGTACGGTCGGGGACCAATATCAAGAACCCTGACCCACAAAAGTGGGTACCAGAAAAAGGATCTGGAGGGTCAATCTGCTCCACAAACCCGACCCCACAGCAGTCCACAGTCAGACAGAAAATCAGCAATAGCTGACTTTACCCCTGGCATATATCCCAGCCTTTTGAGCCGGACATGTGCAAACCCTTTTGACCATAGTTGGCTTTCTTATATCTGATAACTGACATACCTTCAGTGTATACTGCTATCACACCCGGCCCCAGCGCGTATGTCCTTCTTGGTGACCTATACCAATATTATTGATATCCTCTGGACCATCGTCTAACACTCAAGGGATTGCTAGATAATTGGAGCCCTTGTTCCCTTGATTTTCCAGGGACCATCTCCAATATTTGCACCCTATTGGATACTCCTTTCAATTCCTTAGGATCCAACAGATACCCATCCCGCCTTTTGCTCATGTTGGACTGAGGCGGGAAGGAATGACTGTTTGACTTTTATATGTACCTTCAATCTGTCACCTCATCTAGCTGAGGTTTTATTTGTGACCACTTCTCCCCTGAAGAAGAACTATCGAAACGCGTTGGACGTCCCCGCCACATTTGTGGCGATGCAAGTGGTCCCTGTTGTTTTTGTATTTTATCTTGTTATTTGTTATGTCTTCCACGCTGTAATCCTTGTCAGTGTCTAGCACCATCACCAATGTTATCCCCTTGATGGCAGACCTTTTTGTTTAGGCCTGACCATTGTAATTTTAATGTATTCAAATAAAATATATTGTTTTTGATCTAGATTGGTTTTGATCTCTGCTCCTTTAGGAGGTTGGTTTCCGCTAAAGTCCCAAAATTTCCATATTCATAGTTTATGTAATGGGCGGGCTGCTGGCAAGAGTCAAGGAAGTGGAAATTCTTCCTAGGGGTATATCCGATCATTCCCCATATGCTTTGTACTTTCCAGACGTCCATACCACCTGCAGATAGAGTATGGAGGTTATCTCAATACTGGATTGCAGACCCCAATATAGAATTTGAGATGGGTAAACATATAGCAGAATATTGGTTGATGAATGACCATTCGGCTGGCCCAGACTATGTCTGGGATGCCTTTAAGGCATATATTAGGGGTAAATACCAATTGTCCATAGCCAGGGCAAGGAGGGACGCTGCAATCACAGTTCAAGAAGCTGAGAACCAGGCATCAAAACTAGAGGCTCAGTATGTGCTCACAAAAAACCCTATAATGGGGCTGGACATGCAAGCAGCCTATAGGGAGGTGACCCTATTGAGGGTGGCCAAGGCTAACAAACGGCAGTTGGTACAAACACAGCGCATTTTCGAGCAGGGAGAAAAAACAGGCTGCCTTCTGGCATGTTATCCAAAGAGCAACAATCAGTTAAACACATAGCCCGTATTAAGGATGATAAGGGTGTGTTAGTTTCTGACCCTATAGCCATCAACACACGCTTTGCCTCTTACTATAGCAACCTATATGCCACCAAGGTTGACTATTCATCTGCAGATCTAGAAGGATTTCTTAATCAAGTGGGCTTCCCTACGCTGTCAGTTGCGGTTCGGGAGCATCTGGATAGACCCATAACCCTTAGAGAGGTGCAGCTGGCTCTGGGATTCTTACAGCCTGGGAAAACCCCTGGACTGGATGGTTTTCCCTCAGAGTTTTACAAACAATATATGGAGTAGCTTGCCAACAGGATGCACAACATGCTGTGTCATTCCCTGCAAACAGGTGTCCTGCCTGCATCTATGGATGGTGCGATTATAATAGTGATCCTCAAGCTGGGTAAGGAGCTGCAGCATTGCGCCTCCTATCAGCCTATATCCCTCATAAATGCAGATGCTAAGGTGCTCACGACGATACTAGCTGGGAGACTCAATTAAGTGATTTTATCACTAATACACAATGATCAATCGGGATTAATGCCCGGCAAGGGGACTGATATTAACCTTAGATGTCTATTCATAGTTCTGGCCTTGGCGGATTCCCTCACTCCATCTGATGTGGTAGCATCCCTCGTCGCAGAAAAAGCATTTGAGTCAGTGGAGTGGGGGTATCTCTGGGAGGTTTTGCGTCGGTTCGGTTTTGGACCCCATTATATTTCTTGGATCAAAGCCCTATACAGATCTCCAACGGCTAGGATCCATACTGGCTCAATTCTCTCCCCTTTGTTTAGTCTCCACAGGGGTACAAGGCAGGGCTGTCACCGGTGCTTTTCGCCTTGGCAATCTAACCCATGGCACTCCTTTTGAGGGCCTCGGAGTCGGTCAAAGGCATTAGAGTGGGGCCCCTACAGGAGAAAATATCTCTCTACACTGATGATACACTCCTATACCTCCGAAATTATACCAATTCCTTAGAGGCGGCATTGTGCATTATTGACACCTTCGTAGGCACACTGGTATTTGTATAAATAGGGGGAAATCGGTCCTACAAGCTCTCTATGAGTTTGGTCGCTTGGATTCAATTCTGAATCTCTCATTTTTGCTGCAGTTATTTGCTGTCTCATTCCCATAAAGTAGTGAAAAACTCAAAGATAATCACAGATGCAAATCTACTAACTCTCTACCAAACTGGCATTTTTTTTCTTTATTGTTATTACTTTTCTAACTATTTTGATACATGTCAAAGGAATACATCTCTAAGCTTCTTTAAGATTACAGAAACAATTATGTTAAATAAGTCAAACTATTTGTTATAAAAGATAAAACTTTTAGCATTTATTCTTTCAAGCTAAGCATGCAGCCATTTTAATTAGGCAATAAAGGCAATTGGGTTGTTCACTTTGCAAGGGAAGTTGCACCTTACAAGGGAATTTTTCACAGAGCTTTGTGAACAAGGTGCCACTCTTCTGACTTCCATCATCCACTAGATGTGGATCTAGTACATCGTGTACTAGAAAAAATGCTTGCTTTTTATTTTCCGATCTTGAAAATCGGGTACTCTTTTCAAAGTGAAACTTCACAACATTTACAAAGCTCCGGGGGAAATTTGTTTGCAAAGTGCAACGTCTCTTGCAAAGTGAACAGCATATTTGCCTTTAGTACATTAACCCATTCCTGGTTTGAATTAGCCCACTCGCAGGGATTAATGTTTCTATCACAGGCCGGTATTGATGGAATTTGTACTAATTGGCCAGGACTTCCAGTTTTACACAAAAGAAGACTTGTGAAAGTGTCTTGGGCATGCTACATATTTGTCACTTTTTGCTTGCCCCTATGTGTCAAAGAAGGTACTGAGTCTAATTTGGATACAGTAGCCAAACTCAAATGGACTGCCTGTCAGGCTTTGAAACAATTGGTGAGCAAGTTTCTACTGGTGCTTTGCACACTTTGAATGGGTTGATGGGATACCAGCTTGCTCTGAAAGGCTATTAAAACCTTAAAGCAAGGAGAAAGAAGCCTCCATATTTTGCACCATGCCCGTGGATAGGAATAAAAGGAATATTGTGGTGACAATTGTCTAAAAGGGAATTACCTTCACTTTAAAGTGATTACTTCTCACTTCCTGTTGTGTCTACAAAACACAAAGTGATGTAAAAATCAAGCCAATGGGACACAGATGGCAAATTACAAGTGACAGACATTTTAACAACTCCCTACTCTATTCAAAATTAATAAAAAAGAGTTTTGGCTTTTGATACCTTAATATCAATTTGACTTCGAAATGTAGCCTTAGCCTCCTTTCACACGATCGGCCTGCTCGGATCCGCCTGTCCATTTTTCAGACGGATCCGAGCGGGCCACCCATTGACTTCTATGGGCAGGCAGAAGTGAGCGGAGATGTGTCTGCTGACCCCCACCTGCCATCTGATCCGATCCGACAAGATCCTCTCGAAACAGGCGGTTAATTTTCATCTGATCTCCCCATAGAGGACAGCAGGGCACTGACAGGTCCGTCCCTGCACAGTGAGCAGCAGCAGACCTATCATCTGCCAGCTCAGCGGGGATCAAGGGATCAATGGAGCAAACTACCCTGAGCTAGCGGAGTACATCCAGCAGTGTGAAAGGAGCCTTAAACTTCAAGTTCAGCCATAGTTCCTAGTGTGCACCAAGAAAATAACAATAATAGCGGCTCAGTATTAGAACAGTAATTCTGGTACTAACTATATTATTACAATAAAAATGAACCACCAGTGATAATAATTACACCAATGATTTCTTGTGACGTAAAAACACATGACTTAATATAGAACATCTGAAAACATCAGCACCCAAATGTGCACATGCCAAAAATATAGACACTAAAATATTCTTTGCCAACTACTACTGTTGCATTGGTACTTAGCAATACAATTGTTTCTTTGTACTGCTGTCTACTACTGCCATAACATGCATATTTACAAGTTGTCTTAGAACTGCATAGGAGACATAATTTCATTTTATTTAATTTGCTTTTTAGTTAGTATCTAAGAAAACTGCACAAACTTGACCCCATGCTTACCCTGGGATTAAATTACTTCCTCCGTAATTGACATCAGGAATGCACATTAAGGGGATTTAACAGCACTTGTGCATAGGATCATTTACATGTGCACTTCCTTAGAAAACCACCGTAGGGATAGCCTGATAAAAAGTAGTTTAACCAAAAGAAGATTAATCTCCTTAACAGTGCACTGCAGGGGTCAGTGAGCTCTTCACCGGATCATATGGATGTTTTAATCCTGCTGAACCTTGATTCCCTTGATTGATCATTTATAGCTTAAGTGGACTTGCAACTTAATATAAGTTCATTGTTATGAGAAAAAAAAAACCATGATAAAGAACTCAAGCTCCATTTTCTGAGCAAGCAGCAGTGTAAGAATTGCTGGTACTAAAGTTAGACATTCATTCAAAAACATTCATTTTTTAAACGTTCATTTGATTTTCTAACAGGTATTGGGGTAATACAATGATTGTTTTCAACCCGGGCGAGCAGAAAAATGGAAGGAGAAGGCTGGAAAATGTATCTTTTTATTTAAAGGATAGGTTCACCTTTACCAACATGTTACATGTTATACCCATATTTAGGTATGTCACCAGCCATCTTATTCCCAGAGCCCGATTCACTATCTCCCCACAGTAGCTGTCACATTTAAAATCCACCCACACAGCCCTGTCATTCATTCACACCAATCGGTGAATGAATAAACTACCCGTCTTCCACCACAGCAGACAAACTTTATTTCTCAATGCACTGCAAGCACACTGATCCCTCATAGTCCATTGACACTTCCACACTTCCTGCAGCTCAATAACTGTTTGCCCATACAGAGGTATGGGCAGAGAGCTGTAGGCAATGTCTGCAGGAGCCTTACATACAATTTTTCAGGTTAACTTAGGGAATGGAAGCACATCCCTAATAAAGACTCACCCACACAGCAAAGTTTAACAGGTACTCAGGGACAGCTGCGTGGCCCCCAATGTCAAAGCTGTATATCCAGGTTCATGCAGCCATCCCTGTGTACCTGTCAAACTCAACTGTGCATGTGAGTCCTTACAGCCAATGTGCTTCCATTCCCTCAGCGATTCTACACAGGTTTCACAGTGTGTGGAGCTCCAGTAGTGTATCTGAGCAAAGAAAACTTCTCTGGGTGAGCTTGAAGGCTTCAAAGTGTCTTGTGTGGGACAAAGCCTTCAGTCCTGTGTCTAGGTCCTATTAGAGTCCTACAGCTTGTGTGAGTGTGCAGGTGTGCACACTCAATATAAACAAGGCTTGGGTAAAGCTCTAGCCTCCAGCTGGTAGGCAGGTGTGCTTCTGTTTGAAGACAAGTGCTTGATCCTGTTAGGAGACAGAGTTGGGACCTATTCACACATGCCCACCATTTGTTTCAGTCACTTCTTCTCAAATAAAAAACTTATGAAGTGTACATCAGTTTGTCATCCATTTTTCAATAATTTTTTTACATCAGTCCAGTACATCTGCCAGCTGAAGACCTTAACCACTTGAGCCCTGTAGCCATTCTTTCATGCAAAAATGGACCACTTGTCTGTTTATGTCCATTTTTCATCCGTTTTTCCTCCGATCCATTTTTTTAATGGAAGAAAAATAGGGCTTTGATCCGTTCCAAAAAAAAACGATGTTGACGGAAACGAATGTAAATGGATGATCATCCATTTACATCTATTTTTTCATCGAGATGCATTGATGTCCGTTTTTAATCTGGATAGATGAAAAACGGACAAACGGTCTGCATGTGGGAAAGGGACCTAACTCTACTCAAAAGACAGCACTCCACAATGGAGAGTTTTTTCCTGTAGTACCGTGAGGGTTGAGCTGGCTACTTGAGTCTGGGAGACTGAGAAAGCATAGACAACTAGGTGAGAGAATCGGCAAGTCTTATGCCCCGTACACACGGGACGACGATCGCATTCAACAGGTCGTACTCACGACCGTTGTATGCGATATCGATTGTTCGTATGCGCGATTTGAACAGTCGAACATACAACGGTCGTACAAGGGAGTTGTATGAGCAGACTAGAAAACTTGGTCGTACCAACAAGCTCTCATAAGACCGTTGTACCGTGTGTACAGAGCAGTTGGTACAACAAGTTGTATTGTACAAAACACGCATGCTCAGAAGTCAGGAATGGCTGGATGCTAATTATATGCACCTGAACGTTCTTTCCCCGGGCGTACGATTGTGTAGTGCAGTCAGTATGCTGCATACAAAAGCCAACATACGATTCAACACGGTCATACGTGCGATTGTCGTCCCGTGTGTACGAGGCTTTAGAGGAGTGAGAGAACTGTTGTGAATGTTTGCTTTTCATTTTAAATAAAAGTGGGTTGGCAGACCTTAAAATTCACAGTCCAGACTGGTGTGAACTCACTAAAAAAATGCTTCTTCCACTGAGCTGAATTCGCTATATCACTATATATATATATATATATATATATATATATATATATATATATACAGTATATACAGTATCTCACAAAAGTGGGTACACCCCTCATATTTTTGTAAATATTTTATTCTATCTTTTCATGTGACAGCACTGAAGAAATGACACTTTTCTACAATGTAAAGTAGTGAGTGTACAGCTTGTATACCAGTGTACATTTGCTGTCCCCTCAAAATAACTCAACACACAGCCATTAATGTCTAAACCGCTGGCAACAAAAGTGAGTACACTCCTAAGTAAAAATGTCCAAATTGGGCCTAATTAGCCATTTTACCTCCCCGGTGTCATATGACTCATTAGTATTTAAAGGTCTCAGGTTGTGAATGGGGAGCAGGTGTGTTAAATTTGGTGTTATCACTCTTACTCATCATGCTGATCACTGGAAGTTCAACAGGGCACCTCATGGTAAAGAACTCTCCGAGGATCTGAAAAAAGAATTGTTGTTCTACATAAAGATGGCCTAGGCTATAAGAAGATTGCCAAGGCCCTGAAACTGAGCTGCAGCATGGCGGCCAAGACCATACAGTGGTTTAACAGGACAGGTTCTACTCAGAACAGGCCTCGCCCTGGCCGACCAAAGACGTTGTGTGCACATGCACAGCAACATATCCAGAGGTTGTCTTCGGGAAATAGATGTATGAGTGCTGCCAGCATTGCTGCAGAGGTTTAAGGGGTGGGGGCTCAGCCTGTCAGTGCTCAGACCATACAGTACGTCACACAATGCATCAAATTGGTCTGCATGGCTGTAGTTTCAGAAGGAAGCCTCTTCTAAAGATGATACACAAGAAAGCACACGAACAGTTTACTGAAAACAAGCAGACTAAGGACATGGATTAGTGGAACCATGCCCTGTGGTCTGATGAGACCAAGATAAACTTATTTGGTTCAGATGGTGTCAAGTGTGTGTGGTGGCAACCAGGTTAGGAGTACAAAGTAAAGTGTGTCTTGCCTACAGTCAAGCATGGTTGTGGGAGTGTCATGGTCTGGGGTTGCATGAGTACTGCCGGCACTGGGGAGCTACAGTTCATTGAGGGAATCATGAATTCCAACATGTACTGTGACATACTGAAGCGGAGCATGATCCCCTCTCTTCAGAGACTAGGCCGAAGGGCAATATTCCAACATGATAACGACCCCAAACACACCTCCAAGATGACCACTGCCTTGCTAAAGAAGCTGAGAGTAAAGGTGATGGATTGGCCAAGCATTTCTCCAGACCTAAACACTATTGAGCATCTGTGGGGCATCCTCAAAAGGTAGGTGGAGGAGCGCAAGGTCTCTAACATCCACCAGCCCCATGATGTCGTCATGGAGAAGTGGAAGAGGACTCCAGCGGCAACTTGTGAAGTTCTAGTGAACTTCGTGACCAAGACGGTTAAGGCAGTGCTGGAAAATATTGGAGGCCACACAAAATATTGACACTTTGGGCCCAATTTGGACATTTTCACTTAGGGATGTACTCACTTTTGTTGCCAGCTGTGTAGACATGGCTGTGTGCGTGCTGTGGTTATTTTGAGGGGACAGCAAATTTACACTGTTATACAAGCTGTACACTCACTACTTTACATTGCAGCAAAGTGCCATTTCTTCAGTGTTGTCACATGAAAAGATATAATAAAATATTTACAAAAAATGTGAGGGTGTACTCATTTTTGTGAGATACTGTATATGTACAGTATCTCACAAAAGTGAGTAGACCCCTCACAATTTCAATTAAAATACTGGAGGAACATTTGCATTCGTCGGCCAGGAAGCTGCGCATGGGACGTACTTGGACATTCCAACATGACAATGATCCAAAACACAAGGCCAAGTCAAGCTGTCATTGGCTACAGCAGAATAAAGTGAAGGTTCTGGAGTGGCCATCTCAGTCTCCTGAGCCACTCTGGGGAGATCTCAAATGCGCAGTTCATGCAAGACAGCCCAAGAATTTCCAGGAACTGGAGGCACTTTGCCAAGGGGAATGGGCAGCTTTACCATCTGAGAAGATAAAGAGCCTCATCCACAAATACCACAAAAAACTTCAAGCTGTCATTGATGTTAAAGGGGGCAATACACGGTATTAAGAACTGAGGTATGTAAACTTTTGATCAGGGTCATTTGGGTAGTTTCTGTTGTCATTATGATTTAAAAAGAGTAAACACAGTTGATTGATAATTAATGGCTTCAGCCAAACACTAACCATGAGTGAAAGAAAAGTTTTTATGTTATTCATATTCTGTGAGAAATGGCCAAGAAATCATAAATTCTGCCAGTGTATGTACACTTATGAGCACAACTGTATATATTATATGTAGATATAGTGTATATCTCTTTTTTAATAAGGAGAAAATGGAGGATGAGCAGTTTCATAGTACAGAGTTTACGGTGTTCCAGGTGGTAAAGTAAGATAAGGCTGCCAACAATAAAGGCCGGGACCTTTTACTGAAATATTTGCAAAGTGTTAAGCTGTAAAGTATTATCATTTTCACATCTGTGTGCGATTAGCCTTAAAACATAACATTTTTGACATTTGCTGACAGTAACTGCAGCAGAATACTGGCAAACATGGGATTTTTTGTCTTCCCAGAAAAAAAAGCCTGTCTATGTGCATCAAGCTATACATTTACTTTATGTTCATTAATTTCTAAAATATTAATACAAAATATGGCATTAAAAAAACAACGAATTTGGTCATTTAGATTTCTAGAGAATCTTTATTTTTATGTTTTAGCCCTGGTTCACATTGATGCTACTTGGAAATCGCTGCTACTTCACGTGAAGTAGCGCGATTTCAAAGTAGCAAGGTCAGTGTGATTTCAGGTGCTACGTAATAGAAATCTGTGTGGCTTCATGCACAGATGTCTATTGAAGTCGCACCTGAAATCGGCAGAAGTAGTGCAGGAACAACGTTTGCATATCGGTGCAGCGCTGAAAAATCGGTGTCACACCGATTGGAACAGTACCATTGCTGACAATAGGCTGTGACTTGTCATGCGATTTGATCTCTCAAATCGCATGACAAATTGCTCCAATGTGAACCTAGACTTACAGTGACATCATGTGTACTAAAGCCTAATACACACTACTTGTTTTTTTTTCGTTCAACCCAGCGAGTTGAACAAAAAAGAACTCATTGTTCAGGTTGGAGCCGCTGTACTAACAATGCAATGTTAGTGCAACGCTCTCTCTAGCTATGCTATTGTGTTTTGACAGGGAAATGCCCCCCTGCCAGAACACTCCGATCAGGGTTCTCAGCCATTGGCTGAGAGCCCTGATCGGGAGCTGGTCGGCAGATAGTTTTGAGACCTGACCCTTCGACAGAAGCTGGCCCAGCTGCCATACACACGGACCAAATGCCGGCTGGTTTCTACTGAACTGTTTGATGTCGCCCAACATTTCTCCCGTGTGTACTGTTGGAAGAGCAACAGCATAGTAGCTATATATACTGTATATACTGAACTATACATATGATTATACCTGTCTATACCAGCAGGTGGTGCTGCAGTATTATAGAGTATTTATGCTCTGCGTGTAGTCGTTTGTTATTAAGTTTCTGTTTATTTTCTGAGATATTCCTCCATGAAAGTAAAGCTATCCTCTGCATCAAACAAGCTTACAGAGAATGATTTAATACTCTGACAATAAGTTATGGGCCCAGCGCACCCAGCAGGCACCCTGCAGCACCCAGGTAGTGAAGAGGATACTGCAAGCTCAGGCCCAGGATTCTACAGTGAATCAGTGAGTACTGTATACAAGCTGATGAAAGATGGCAAGCAGTTCAGAAGTGATGTTTGCAATTGCAAAGCTGAATAATGCCAAATTACCAGCTATGGAAATTCAAGCTACAAATGCTTTTTTAACAAGGATGACTTGTGGCAAGTGCTGAATACAGACAGACCCACAAATGTACACCATTCATTTGATTTGGATGTAAATACCCTCAAATTAAAGCTGAAAGCCTGCAGTTAAAACACATCTTGTTCATTTAATTTAAAATCCATTGTGGTGGTGTATAGAGCCAAAAAGATTAGAATTGTGTCGATGTCCCAATATTTACAGACCTGACTTTACATCCTTATGTATGATGATGGCATTAAAATTAGTTTTGAACGAGAAGGGCATTACAATCAGATAGTTCACAAGCTGAAAGAAAATCAAAGAGCTTGGGAACATTAGCTACTATCTGGGAATCCAAATAGAGAGAGAAGAAGATGGAAGCTGCCTTCTCAACCAATCTCAGAAAATCTCAGAAATCTTGGAACAATTCCATATGCAAGATGCAAAGGAAGTGAAAACTCCTATGGAACCAGGCTATCAAAAGAGAAATGAAGCAGAAAACCCAACAATAACATGTATTGCAGAGCAATGGGTAATCTGCTATATGTTGCCACTGTGACAAGACCGGACATAGCCGCAGCAGTGGGCATACTATGCAGGCAAGTCTCAGTTCCCTGCCAGCATGATTGGAATGCAGTGAAGGGAGTGATGCAATACCTCAAAGGAACAATTCAGATGAAGTTATGGTTACCAGCAACATCAAATCCAACACTGGTCAGATATGTGGAGGCTGATTGGGCCGGGGACAGCACAGACTGCAAATCCACAAGTGGATTCATTTTTCAGTATGGGGAAGGAACCATAAGTTGGTCTAGCCGAAAGCAAGCAACAGTCGCTCTATCTTCAACCGAAGTGGAGTACATTGCAGCAGCATACACATGTCAAGTAGCGATATGGGTTTGTCAACTTTTTGTGGACATTGGGATAGACAAGTCAAAACCAATTCCCATTTTTGAAGACAACAAGGGATGTATAAAGCTTATGCAATCAGAAAGGGTCAATCCTAGCACCAAACACATCGATATCAAGTATCCCCTACTGAGGGACAATTAAGAGCAAGGTGTTATTGGCATTCAATACTGCCCACCAGAGGAGATGACTGCGGATTCACTCACCAAGCCTTTTTTGAAGGAACGTCATAGTTATTTCCAGAAGCAGCTGAATATAATTTGACAAAGCACATGCTGTTGAGAAGGGGTTTTGGAAGAGCAACACCATAGCAGCTTTATATACTGTATATACTGAACTATACATATAATTATGCCTGTCTATACCAGCAGGTGGCGCTGCAGTAGTATAGAGTATAGTACATATTCTATGATATGAGAGGAAGTACCGTTTATCCTCTGTGTGAACTCGTTTGTTATTAAGTTACTATTAATGTTCTGAGATATTCCTCCACAGTAAGAAAGTAAAGCTATCCTGCATGCAACACACTTCCAGTGAATGATTTCATTCCAGTGAATGAATTAATACTAAAGCAATCACTTGATTTGTTAAACTGCATAATGAAATCTGAATTTCTGGTCTGTTTAGGTTGATTATTCAGTACAGTTTTACTTAGCTGAAATTGCATTTAAGAGGGAACCTCTCATAATATATTTATTGTATAATATATATATATATATATATATATATATATATATATATATATATATATATATATATACATCATCTTACAAAAGTGAGTACACCCCTCATATTTTTTAAAATATATTATTATACCTTTTCATGTGACAACACTGAACAAATCACACTTTGCTACAATGTAAAGTAGTGAGTGTACAGTTTGTATTACAGTGTAAATGTGCTGTCCCCTCAAAATAACTCTACACACAGCCATTAATGTCTAAACCACTGGCAACAAAAGTGAGTAGAGCCCTAAGTGAAAATGTCCAAATTGGGCCCAAAGCGTCAATATTTTGTTAGCTACCATTATTTTCCAGCACTGCCTTAACCCTCTTGGGCATGGAGTTTACCAGAGCTTCACAGGTTGCCCCACGGATGCTCGATAGGGTTTAACTCTGGAGACATGCTTGGCCAGTCCATCACCTTTACCCTCAGCTTCTTTAGCAAGGCAGTGGTCATCTTGGAGGTGTGTTTGGGGTCGTTATCATGTTGGAATACTGCCCTGCAGCCCGGTCTCCAAAAGGAGGGGATCATGCTCTGCTTCAGTATGTCACATTACATGTTGGCATTCATAGTTCCCTCAATGAACTGTAGCTCCCCAGTGCTGGCAGCTCTCATGCAGCCCCAGACCACGACACGCCCACCACCATGCTTGACTGTAGGCAAGACACACTTGTCTTTGTACTCCTCACCTGGTTGCCGCCACACACGCTTGACACAATCTGAACCAAATACGTTTATCCTGGTCTCATCAGACCACAGGACATGGTTCCAGTAATCCATGTCCTTAGTCTACTTGTCTTCAGAAAACTGTTCGTGGGTTTTTCTGCATCATCTTTAGAAGTGGATTCCTTCTGGGATGACAGCCATGCAGACCAAGTACTGACAGGCTGACCCCCCACCCCTTCAACCTCTGCAGCAATGTTGGCAGCACTCATATGTCTATTTCCCAAAGACAACCTCTGGATATGATGCTGAGCATGTGCACTCAACTTCATTGGTCGACCATGGCTAGGCCTGTTCTGAGTAGAACCTGTCCTGTTAAACCGCTGTATGGTCTTGGCCACCATGCTGCAGCTCAGTTTCAGAGTCTTGGCAATCTTCTTATAGCCTAGGCCTTCTTTATGTAACAATTCTTTTTTTCAGATCCTCAGAGAGTTCTTTGCCATGAGGTGCCATGTTGAACTTCCAGTGACCAGTATGAGAGATTGAGAGCGATAACACCAAATTTAACACACCTGCTCCCCATTCACACTTGAGACCTTGTAACACTAACGAGTCACATGACATGACATCGGGGAGGGAAAATGGCTAATTGGGCCAAATTTGAACATTTTTACTTAGGAGTGTACTCACTTGTTGGCAGCAGTTTAGACATTAATGGCTGTGTGTTGAGTTATTTTGAAGGGACAGCAAATTTACACTGTTATACAAGCTGTACACTCACTACTTTACATTGTAGCAAAGTGTCATTTCTTCAGTGTTGTCACATGAAAAGATATAATAAAATATTTACAAATATATGAGGGGTGTACTCACGTTTGTGAGATACTGTATATAAATATATCTATATCTATCTATCTATCTATCTATCTATCTATCTATCTATCTATCTATCTATCTATCTATCTATCTATCTATATATATATATATATATATATATATATATATATATATATATATATATATATTTTAAATAGTGTTGAACAGTCCACTACAGTACACAATTACATAAATCCTGGCTTTTCAAAGCAGATGGAGAAGTGTTGTTACATGAGCTTTAATTCATTGACTGCCAATGACGCATTCTGGCTGTCAACAGCTGAAAACAAGCTCACAGCTGCAATAGTTAAATACATAATTGAAATACGGTACATATATAGGTGCTTTTATCTGCCAAAAGATTTGTCCAGACAGCCCTGAGATTTACACAACTCAAAGACAGACAGACCAGCAAAACAATTTTTCAACCATAACAGTCAGAAAATATGGGCCATAAGAGAAGCAGTCAGATACCTTTCACAAACACTATTATAATAATGAAATGTCTGCTTGGATTATGACACTTTTTTAAACTGTAGGCTTTAAAGGTCATCACTGCATGCCATTCATATATGTTTGTAGTTATACCATTCATGCTTGTTTACCCATGATGGATGCTCACCTGAGCAGATCGCTTCCTCTAGAACATCTTAAAAACTCAACCAACTAAGTACAAGTCAATTTTAGAAAGATCAACAAAAGTGTGTAACTGAGTGGCTTAAAGGAGTTGTAAAGGCAGAAGGTTTTTTTATCTTAATGCATTATATGCTTTAAGATTAAAAAACCTTCTGTGTGTAGCAACAGTGGCGTCTCCAGCTTTCATATTTAGGGGGGTGGGCACATGGGGGGTACAGGGACCAAAGTAGGGGGGCCAACCATAAAATGCAAATCAAAAAAATATATTATATGTGTATATATATAAATCATTTTTTTCAAGAATAAAGTGCACTCCAGAGGTCTTGTTACAAATTCACCTTTGTTTTATGTGTGCAATACACTTGAGCGTCAATGTTTCAGTCTGACTAGGGACAATTATTAAGATGCAAAAAAGTCCCGATATTCCTGACAATGGGCATCAAACGCATAAACATGAAATATTCCTAACAATGGGCATCAAACGCATAAACATGAAATATTCCTGACAATGGGCATCACCATCACCCTCCTGTCACTACCATCACCCCCTGTCACCACCATCACCCCCTGTCACCTCCATCACCCCCCTGTCACCACCATCACCCCCCTGTCACCTCCATCACCCCCCTGTCACCACCATCACCCCCTGTCACCCCCATCACCCCCCTGTAACCACCATTACCCCCCTGTCACCTCAATCACCCCCCTGTCACCTCCATCACCCCCCTGTCACCACCATCACCCCCCTGTCACCACCACCACCCCCCTGTCACCTCCATCACCCCCCTGTCACCTTCATCACCACCCTGTCACCACCATCACCCCCCTGTCACCTCCATCACCCCCCTGTCACCACCATCACTCCCCTGTCACCTCCATCACCCCATGTCACCTCCATCACCCCCCTGTCACCACCTTCCGCTTCAAAGTCTCAGTTCCCTTCCCTGCCCCCCCTGCCTGGTTGGTCCCTGGACAGATGAGAGAGTGAGTCACTCTCACAGTTCATTCATTACAATGCACTGCACCACTCACCCACAGGTTGAGGCCGGAAGCGGGCATCATGGACACAGTCAGGAAACTGTAGCAGAGGATTTTCATACTTCCCGCTCGCCCACACGTCCTCTCTGTTTCAGGTACAGCCATACGGATAGCAGAGTGGGCGGGACGGATATACACAGGAGGAACAGGGGAGGGAGGAGGAGCTGCATTCCCCTCTGATCTCCCAGTCTGTGTGGGGAGTGAGGGGGGTTGGTGTGATCACTGGGCTGTGTAAGAGTGCCACAGACACTGCAGTCAGCAGTCACCAGGCTCACACTTTACAGGCTGGTCCTTCTCCTGTCCTACAGACAGATGGGAGAAATCAGACTGTTTATCACTCTGAGATCATGGGAGGCTTGTTCCCCCCCCAAACTACAGTGGTGGAACTCGCTGTGAGCTCTCCTCCCTCCCAATAAGGATGCAGCCAGGGGGAGGGACACAGAGGGAGCAGATCGGGCGGCCGCATGGTTGTGCGAGCGTCCGTCACATCACATCATGCAGAGTGTAAGCGAGGAGAGGGACGGAGGGAGGGAGGGGGGAAATCCCTCCCCCCTAGGGGTGACAGGGGACTCTCTCCTTCAGGATAGCCTATGTTATTCTGGCAGAAGCCAAGATGTGGAGCTGCGGGGCATTCACCTGCTACAATAAAAGGCATTATGATTGGGGGGGCACAGCATAATGTTGGGGAGTCAGGGCCCCCTCTGGCCTCACCCTAGTGACGCCTCTGTGTAGCAGCCCCCTGCACCCCCCTAATTACTTACCTTAACACCTTCTCTCTTCAGCGATGTCCACAAGTGTCTTAGCCATCCAGGACACTCCTCCTGATTGGCTGAGGCACAGCAGCAGCGCCATCGGCTTCAATCAAAGTCAGTCAGCCAATTAGTGGAGAGAGGAGGCAGGGCTGAGTCGGATACACAGAGCTGGGACTCGGCTTGGTTGCACCCATAGCAAGCTCCTTGCTGAAAGGGCATTCGATAGGAAGAAGGGGCCAGGAGCTGCAAAGAGGGACCTGAGAAGAGGAGGACCTGGGCTGCTTTGTGCAAAACCAAATGCACAGAGAAGGTAAGCATAATATGTTTGTTATTTAAAAAAAAAACAAAAAAAAAAACAAGACTTTACAATCACTTTAAAATGACTACACTATATCTTATCTTACAAAGCAAAAAGAAGAGTTGTAATTTCACAATAAGGTGACTTATCTTACCTGCAGTTGTACTGGACCTTCTGCATTGAGAAGTTTGGGCCTTCCAATTGATTGTTCATACACTGTGAGCTATTATATATGAGAATGGTTGTTGTCTGTATAAACAGCATGCTAAAGCTGGCCGAACATGGGTCAGTTTTTTTCAATCAGCCAGCATGGTCAAGAACATGGTAACTAAACAAAATGGAAGTGATATTTAAATTTAAAACTACACCTAGGGCATAAAAGTTCTTTATTTATTTTAAAACCAATTTAGATGGGAACCAAGAGCTCCACCCACTACAGGCTGCCTGCAGAAAACCTTCGGGGGTGGGTGGATGCAAGACAAGTCATCTTGCAAAAGGAGAGAGAACAGCAACAACTATCAAACAAAACCAAAGAAAATCCCCAGCTTATCTTATCGTCCAGCCTGCAACCAACCGAATTATCCTGCCTAACAGTATGCATTAACCACTTGCCGACTGTGTCGTGTACTTTCACGTTGGCAGTGTGGCTCGTTATCACAAATCGCTGTTTATAAAAGGTTGCTCGTCCGCCGGCGCCCCACAGTCGCCTGTGAAAGAGGAAGAATGGGGAACCGCCGTAGTAAACATGGCGGTTTTTCATTCTGACAGGCAGTATGACACTGATCTACTGATCCCTGTGTTCGAGATCAGTTAGATCTGTTATGCCCCTGGCAGCCCAACCCCCATACAGTTAGAACACACATTTACACAGTAATCAGTGTTTTTTTTTTAACTGTGATCGCTGTATAAATGTTATTGGTCCCAAAAAAGTGTCAAAAATGTCTGACATGTCCGCCGCAATGTTGCAGTCTCGATAACAATTGCAGAACGCCACAATTACTAGAAAAAAAACGTATGCTGTGTGCGCGCTCTGCAATCAGTTATATAGGCATGGGGTGGGGCCATCCGCTGACGCCATCGGGAGGTCCCGCCCCCTTATGACGTCACATCCCGAGGCATGATGGAATGTGCCATCGTAAGGGGTGGAATCTCCAGATGACGTCAGCGGATGGCCCCGCCCCATGCCTATATAACTGATTATAGAGCACGCACATAGCATAAGTCCAGGAGATTGCATTTTGTTAGCATGGGAAGAAGGACAGAGGGAGAGGACAGCGGCAAAAGAGCAGAAGATAGAAGAGGATAGAAGACCCCTCAGAATATAGAAGACCCATCAGAAGACAGAAGACCCCGCAAAAGAGCAGAAGAAAGAAGACGCCGGAGAAGAGGTGGAGAGGGGAGAAGACGCCGGAGCTGATTTAATAAAATATTTTAAAAAGATGTGTAGTGGTTTTTTTTTACACTTTTTTCAGGTGAATGGGTAGGGCTACAATGTACCCCATACTGATTCACATAGGGTGGGGGGCCGGGATCTGGGGGCCCCATTGTTAAAGGGGCTTCCAGATTCTGATAAGCTCCTCGCCCACAGACCCTGACAACCACCGGCAAGGGTTGTCGGGAAGAGGCCCTTGTACTCATTAACAGCGGCGGCTGGTGTGGGAGGGGCGCTGGGGCGCCGCCTCCCCGCCGGCAAAAGACGAAAGAAAAAAAAAAAAAGTCAACCCCGCCCACCTACAGGTGGCGCCGGTACATTGACTTTCTTTTTTTTTTTTTCTTTTAGGCTCCAGGGGTGATTGGATGCGGGGCCGGGGGCGGGTCACTGTGGCAGCTGAGGTGACTTCCGCTCCCACAGAGACCATGACCGCCCGGGGACCGACGAGGGGGGGACAGCCGCTCTCGCATGCCGAACTCTGCAGACCCAGCGCGCTCTCGCATGCCGAAAACGTCGGTCACTGTGTCCACCCCCGTCAAACGTCGGTCACTCTATCCACCCCATGTAACGTCTCAGCAGCAGGGGGGGGGACGTGAATGGGGTAGGTCGTCCGTCCTAATAACGTCTCTAAGCCGTACGCTCTCGCGCGACCCAGACGTCTCAAGCCGTACGCTCTCGCGCGACCCAGACGTCTCAAGCCGTACGCTCTCGCCGACAGGGGGGGAGCAGCCAGGGGCCCGCCAGTACCAGAGACACCCTCGCCTTCAGTGGAGTCGACGGTGTCAC
>BLSH010286103.1:391920-408305 GCA_018402905.1 Glandirana rugosa | reverse complement strand
CCCCCCCCCCCCCCCCCCGGCTGGTCCCTCTGGACCTTACAGCGCCAGTGGGGCTGTTCTGCATGACACCCCCACATGCCCCTGCATTGGGGAGGGTGCCGTGCAGAGGGATCCCTGGGGACTCATTTCTGGACCTTCACCATGTCCAGCCAATCCCTCCCTTTCTTTGTTGCCTGGTCATTGTTAGTGAACTTTTGCATATTGCAAATGATTTCATTGTCGTTTGTGTTCCATGCCTGGGTCTCTTGTTGGTGGTTCCCATATTTTGAGAGCAATGCTGCTCCTGTCTTAAATCTCATTTTTCGGTTCTTTCTATGTCTCTCATATGTGATTGCGTAGCAACTTAGATGGACGGGCAGGCGAGGAGAGCCCGTCTACACATCCTGTCATGTGACGCAACCAACCGTGATGCTTGTCGGCCCGTAATGCTAGCATCATTGTGTCATGCGCGTGGCACCTCTCCTCCATAAAAGCCTCTGGGCATGGAAGAGACAGGTAGCCACCAGCCCCAGCTCCTCCGGAGCATCAAGGACCCAGACGCTTTATTCATTGCTAAAGGTAACTTGAATCCCTAAGGATTCACCATATTTTTGAACTCGGCTTTTGATACCTTCTTTTGATTGATATAACATTGGCAGCCTCATGGTACGAGGCAGCACAAGACAAGTTATTATTATTTTTTTATTTTTGATATTTCCTTGGGGTTTACTGAACTCAGGATTCCCAACACTGTTCCTGACATTTGCTTTTATGCAATGTGGAGCGTTCAGTGTGGGATCCTCAATATATATATTTTTAACACTGCAGACATCTGCCCTTTGGGATCATATTTCATTTTGTGTTCATATATAATTTTTATTTTCAGACAGTTGTCTGGACTCTCAATTTGGAACTTTCCGTCTGTGGTGTGGTGGGCCCTCCCATATTTAGCTTTGGCTTCGTTGGGGGGTCCTTGTAGTGGATCTCCTCCCACCTGGGGAGCCATCTCTGTACTCTCCATTTCCATCTGGGATGACGCTGCCTGGTCACCTTTGGAGGGAGGTGCTCATCCAAGGAATCCCATACTGGATTTTTCCTCTAGCCCCCTTTTTCTTCCCCGCTCCTGGTGGCTCTCGGCGTATATGCACATTCTGCAATACTGGGTAAGATGCTCTATTTTGTATATTTTCTTGACTTTCCTTGCTGACCGTGAAGAACTTTGTGTATACTAATTTGTAAACACTCTACTTTTTAGAATATTGACCTTTTCTCACTTTACTTGGGTGCACATTACTACCCCTGAAGAAGAGAATTTGTTACTGAAACATGTAGGGTATACATCCGAGAAGATTCCTCTGTCAAGATTCGATTACAACTGCATTGAATGTACTTTGCGTTTATGGATAATGTATGCAATGGCTTTGACCATACATTTTTTTTATGTTTTCTGTACAATAAAAATTTGGAATTTTTTATCAAATATTGTTTCATTGATAAACTGCCTTTAAAGTCCCATTATTGTATTGGGGGAGTACGTAACCAAAATTCATATACAGGGATGTTGGCAGATACAACAGGATCTGTGTGGTGGTTTTAATCCGCAAAGGCCAGTTATAGGTGGTGGCAGTGGCCATTTGTTTAAGCAGCAACGACTAGTCTTTATCACAGGAAGCTCCTGTACAGAGGAGGGCAGAAGTTGTTTCATGCAGAATTTTTACACAGATCTTGAAGAAATACACAAAGAATTCTGAGATTCCAGTAAAAATACACATTCCTCTTGTATTTAGACAATATTTGTTTATCCTGATTTTTAGAGTTAAGATTTTTCACTTTTTAAAAACATTAACTACATTAAAATGTTGTTTTTTAATTATTGTCTTAGTGGTATCATTGCACATATCCATAACAGGTGTCTTCATGTATTTTCTGGAGGTGTTTTGGTGATTTTTCTCATATGCTTTCTTAATGTCAAATGGCATAATACGCATCAGAAATGAGAAAATGTGCCTGGTTTTGTTTAACCACTTGCTTACTGGGCACTTAAACCCCCCTCCTGCCCAGACCAATTTTCAGGTTTCAGCGCTGTTGCATTTTGAATGACAATTGCGCGGTCGTGCGGCGTTGTACCCAAATAAAATTGATGTCCTTTTTTTCCCACAAATAGAGCTTTCTTTTGGTGGTATTTGATCACCTCTGCGGTTTTTATTTTTTGCGCCATAAACAAACAAAGAGCAACGATTTTAAAAAAATAACAATATTTTTTACTTTTTGCTCTAATAAGTATCCAAAAATAAAAAATAAAACAAACAATTATTCATCGGTTTTGGCCGATTTATATTCTTCTACATATTTTTGGTAAAAAAAATCGCACTCGGCGTTTATTGATTGGTTTGCGCAAAAGTTATCGCATCTACAAACTATGGGAATTGATTTATGGCGTTTTTATTATTTTTTTTTTTTTTACTGGTAATGGCGGCGATCTGCGATTTTTATTGGGACTGCGATATTGCGGCGGACATGTCGGACATTTTTGACACTTTTTTGGGACCAATGACATTTATTCAGCGATCAGAAATTTAAATGTCCACTGATTACTGTGTAAATGTCATTGGCAGTGAAGGGGTTAACCTGCAGGGGGCAGTGAAGGGGTTAACAATGTTCCCTGGGTGTGTTCTAACTGTGGGGGGGCAGGGCTGGCCGGGACATAACAGATCTAACTGATCCCAGTGACAGGGATCAGTAGATCTGCTTGTCCCCCTCTCACAGAACGGGGAACCGCCGTGTTTACATCGGCGGTTCCCCGTTCTACAGCTCTGTAAGGCGATCGCGGGTCAGGAGCGGACATCGAGTCCGCCCGACCCGTGGGCACGCCCACGCAGCGTGCGGCGGCGGCGCGCGCGCGCCGCCGCCGCTCGTGAGAGCGCGCAGGGGGCGTGTTAGGGGGCGGACGTCAATAGACGTCGTCCCGGAGATTCAGATCCGCGCTGTAGACGTCTTTCGTCTATAGCGCGGATCTCTACTAGTTAACAGGCCATTTATCAAACTTATCTTAAATTCCAAGAAACTGCAGACATTAATCTGAACTCTATTGAACGGGTGAATTTTGAAAATCAATTCTGGCTATTTTTGAGGCTAATATGCAAAGTAATGTCAAATAACCTGCACAAAGAGCTGGGTGCTGCCCTGGGGAACATGTACCAATGCAAAATAAAGAAATAAATAAAGTACTCTTTAATGGGGAGAGGGTTCTCCATTTATATGCGGCGTTGAGGGCAACATTAGAAAAATACCAAACCTTTCTATTATTTCCACATATGCAGTCAAATTTGAGAAAACCCCACTGTATGTTTGTTATATGGTTCCGTTCACACAGCATGCCCAAAAATATGTAAAATAATTTCTTACCTTTTAAATGTTTCCCAGAAGGAGGTGTTGAGGCTGACTGTAAGTTTGTTTGAACAATGTCAGAGTGAGCCTATCCCAGTTCTGTCCTCATCAATAATGCAAGAATTTCAACACATTTAACCCTTTGTTAGGGCAGACAGTGTTCAAGTGTAGTTACAATTGATAACGAAGGTCTACCTACACAGTACAGATAGGGTTAATTAATGCAAACACTGCTGCACAGTCCCCTCATAAACAAAGAGAAGTAACTAGAATATTTCCTTGATGAAGGGTCCAGAATAAGTAATCTAATAAAGGTAAGCTGCAATTTTTAAATATTCCTATTAAGCCATGCTATGTGAATGTGGACATGTAACTAATACAGTATATACAAGGAAAAGTGAGTGCTAGGAGATTATAAGCTGCTCGCACAAAAAGATGACAAATCGTGCAAACACATAAAATACAGAATAGTGCAGCGCTGAACCAAATAATATGAAATTATAAAGTGCACAGTGCATAAAATATATCATACAATAGCATTCACATATAAGTGCAACAGTTCAATAATCCACAAAATGGCGCAACGCACAACCTATAAGTGTAAATATAAAGTGCCACATTACATGAAAGAATATAAATCATACAATAACATATATGAAATGCAAAAGTTCACATGAATAAAGTGTCCAAACAATGTGTTTCCTGAATGGAAACAAATGGGTTATCCACAGATAAATAACAGTGACATTCACCTCATATCACTGCATAAAGGTGCTTCTTGGTGCAATAAGTATATATAAAGTGCATCCACGGTGTGCTGTTTCCACCACCACTATGCACTCACCAGAACAATAAGTAGACTCAGCCTATTAAAGCTTTGCCATTTCATAGAACTTTCGTCCTGGTCCCCACAGTAGGTTCCTCAGTTTCAGTCATGCATGGCTGGGTGGCACCTTATATATGGAAAATAGCTCACCACAAGGAGCACCAGAGTAGTATAATGGTGTAGTAGTTTATTGTATATGTATAAAAGAATACAGCATTAAAATTACATACCAAGGGAGCTCCTCCCTACACATTTTGTGCACATGCATGACTTCAGGGGACCCCCTACCTTAAGCACACAAAACGGTTCTCGGATCAGCGGCCATCTTGGTATGTTCAACCACTTTGTTTACTGTTTGCTCCACGTGGCATTTTAATACTGTATTCTTTTATACATCTTCAATAAACTACTACACTATTACACTACTCTGGGGCTCCTTGTGGTGAGCTATTTTCCATATAGGACAAGTCATCCAGCCACGCATGACTGATACTGAGGAACCTACTGCGGGGACCAGGACAGAGGTTCTATGAGATGGAAAATCTTTAATAGGCTGATTATACTTATTGTTCTGACGAGTGCATAGTGGTAGAATCAGCACACTGTGGATGCACATTATATTTATTTATTGCACCAAGAAGCACCTATGGAGTGATATGAGGTGGAGATCACTGTTATTTATCTGTGGACAACCCATTTTTTTCCATTCAGGAAACACTTTGGACACTTTATTCATATGAACTTTTGCGTTTCATATGTTATTGTATTATTTATATTCTTTTATGCAACGTGGCACTTTATATTTTACACTTTTAGGTTGTTTGATGCATTGTTTTGTATTTTGTGGATTTTTGTAATGTTGCACTTATATGTGAATGTTATATGATGATATATATATATATATATATACAGTATATATATATATATATATATATATATATATATATATATATATATATATATATATGCACTGTGCACTTTATAATGTTATATTATTTGGTTGAGTGCTGCACTATATTGTATTTTATGTATCAAATATAACATGGGTGTTATCCCAATTTGGCTGCAAAACTGGAAATACAATTTAAGCAGCATGTGGGGTTACAGAACAGTATGATAATCACAGACAAAATCAGTGGCACTGCATGCTGGCATCACTTAATTAGCATGTGTGATATATTTTTAGTTTTGTAATATTGTTTGGCTTTAATATAATGGCAGCACCCCAATCTGATTCATTAAGAAAATAACAGTTTTTTTTTTAAGTAATTGTGGATGTGATACCTGATTTCTACACAAGTTGTATCTGTTTATCTGCCACCATCTCTGCTCTAAATCAGTTTTGAGTCCAGAAGGCAGGGGATGGAGATTTGATGTCACACGCCACACAGTTTAGGGAAAAGAGCTGAGTGTAATCTGAGACCTGATTTGAGGGAATGGACACCCCCCCACACAACTTCATAGAGAACCATACACAGCTGTTGCTATCAATTGCAGGCTGTGTGCGGGATGCCCCCTTCCCTGTCCCACTCAATCCCTTGGAGACAGCACTGCCTGTCAGAAATTACTCAAGCAGATAGCAGAGGGTCCAGACTGCAGACAGCAATCCTATTCAGTGCTTTGGGTGGAGGCTAGCACACATAATAGAGGGATATGTGTTTGTTCATTTTTTATGTGAGAGATTTACAACCACTCTAATTATGCAATCAAAATTAAAGTGTATGTGTTTATGGAATAAAACCCAGACTTGTTACGCAGATTCAACACACATTATGTAAGCAGCTTTAGTAGGCCCCAGTTTGGAGGGAGACATAGGACAGGTTTTAATAGAGAAATCAGGGTATTATTGCACTGAAAAAAGATAAAGCAATTGTTTGCTACATTCCTACTATGTGAGTTGCTTTAGCAACTTCAGTTCAACATAGAGACAAAATATAAGTGTCAGGACCTGTATTTGAACCCTGGGACCTCTGCTGGGTCTAGAAATGACTCTGCTTGCTGAGCCACCTAGAAAGCTGGAGAGCTTTCTGGACAATTCCTTGAATGATCCTGCCATGAATCTTATTTTCCCTGAACCTTAAACTCTTTGCTCCTCCCATGAACTTCCTGATTTAAGCCATGTCTCTGCACTTCCTGGTTGCCAGAATATTATAAAAGGCTAATCAATTATACTGCGCTCGTGGTGTAATAAAAAAAAAAAAAACATAAAAAATAAAGCTGCACCACACATGTGAGATATTGTTCACAATAAAATCATACTGTAAAAAATTGTGTTGCACTAGATACCTTAAAAACAATCAATTAAATCTTTTCAAATGCACAGTGCTAATAATAATTACAAAATATAAGTCAATACACTAAAAGTAAAATACTGTAATTATAGATGAAAAAAAGTCCCAAATGGTTAAAAAATGAAATAAACCAATTCACAATGAGCCCCCCCCCCCTCGAGTGTTCACCGCTACCACAAGGATGAGCTCTTACCAGAGAGAGTAGACCTCCTGTTACGGGAGGTCAAAATGGGCTCTTATATCTCATCTGCATAGAGAAAATCCCAGGGAACGCTCTAGACCAGGGGTAAGGAACTTGCGGCTCTCCAGATGTTGTAGAACTACATTTGCCATTATGCTTCTGGGAGTAATTGTATTCATCAGCCTTGCAATGCCTCATGGGAAATGTAGTTCTACAACAGCTGGAGAGCCACAGGTTTCCTACCCCTGCTCTAGACCATCAGTGTAAAGTCAACAACTCTTTGGTCCTGGTCCATTCAGCCACCAATGAAGGAGATGAATCCCAACCATTTAAAAATTGGGCTTTAATAAAGTAATGCACTTACATGATTGATTAATTAAAAAACATGTAACAAAATGGTGTACACCAATGGCGATCGCTAGTACTTCAAGAATAGACCTAATGACGTGGAGATACGCACCATTTGGGCCTATTTAGGCGGTGAACATTTGAGGGAACTCATTGTGAATTGGTTTATTTCATTTTTTCACCATTTGGGACTTTATTTTTTAAATTATAATCAGCACTGTGGACTTAATTGGTTGTTTTGAAGGTATCTAGCGCAACACAATTTTTTGCAAGCCATAATATTGTGCCTTCTCCAGCCAATATCTCGCTTTTGTCTCTCCTGCTGTCATCCGTATCTCTGCTACTATTCATTACCGACATTTGTCTTGCACCTTGACTACGCTTCTGCTTAATCCCAACCTGCAACTATCATTACCGACCTTTGGCTTGTTCCTTTACTACGCTTCTGCTTGATCCCTATCTTCTATATCTGCTACTGAACCCCGGCTTGCTCACCTCCTGGTGGGGCGATCCTGAGGACCGCGACCTGGTACTAACACGCAGTAAAATCCATCTCCACCATCAGGGGCTATGGTGAATACTGGTTAGTAACTAGATTCCGCTCCTCAGGTGAGCCTGTGTCATCTGCCAGGGTGACCTGCCTGTGTTCCTATTCTGCTCGTTCTGGTGTTAGCTTCCACTGCAATAGCAACTGGTCTTCGAGTCTGACCCCTTGATCATGACAATAAGTTCATAATGAATAAATCCAATTTACAGTTTTATTTCCCAAAAAAAAGCCGGAAGTACTATATTGACTCACTCCACGTTATGTGAGAAGTTTTAGTATGATGTTATTTCAAAGGGAAATAACAAGCAGGTTTTAAGCAAAACATTAAAATAGAGTGTGTATCATGTTAAAGAAAAAAATAAAATATTGCACATACTGGATGCACAATGCGTAATAACCTTAAGTAGGCTACGGTTTAAAAGGGACAGGCCAGGCATTCATCCAATAAAACTAAATGCATTTTTTCACAGAAAAAAAAAACAAATTTTATTCAGAAAAGAACATATTCTATTGTTTAGGAACTTTACTAGGTTGTATTTTTATCAGGAAAGACCACAGAAAGAACTAATTTACACTCTAATATTGATTTTTAATCAAAAATCAATATTAGAGTGTATTTACAGTATTTAGTTGAAAAACCCAACAAACGATTGTGTAACACTATGCACAGTATATAATCTCTCCAAGTCAGAAGTTTAAACAGGAAACATACAGACTTAGCCTTAGTCTTCAGGTAGAGCCTGAAGGGCAGAGGAAGGCCTCTCATACAGCCTTGGTTCAAGGACACTGAGGTTGCAACAGCAGCCGCGAGAGCACGGTGGGGGAGAAGTGCCTGCAATGTTCTCTGTTTAGCAGGGAGGTAAGAGAAACAGATGGCAGCAGAAGTAGACGCTGCTGGTTGGCTGCGGATGCAGACATGTTGTGGATGCAGGGGTGCTTTGGATGCAGGTATGTTGCAGGTGCTGGTGTACTGCAGATGCAGATATGTAGTGGCTGTAGGAAGCTGAGGAGACTGGTGCAGAGTCAGACAAGCCAGGTTATACACGAAGATCAGATACATCAGATACATCAAGCAAAGGATGGTCAAAGTTCAGGCAGAGGTTTGGCAACAGAGAATCAAGCAGATGCAGGTTAATCAAGGCAAGCCGGGTTCAGGATAAGAGAGAATGAGGATAGTCAGGAAGCCGGGTCAAAATCAGATCAAGGACTGGCACAGGAACAGGATACAGGGGAAAGCTGCAGATCAGACAGCAAGACCCTAGTGCATCTGCCATTCTTATATATGTGATTTTGGTGCCAGTGCTAATGGGCGCACACACGCCTGTTAGGAAGGATATTTGTGGAATTGTGCCCACGCCTGTGTAATTGCCTCTGCCCTTGCACACTTGCACATATGCCACGATATGGCCGTAAAAATCCTTCATAAATAGTGTAGTGTTTATGTGTGCACTATTGAATCGCTGGTTCTATACTCCATTTTGAACAGAACCTCCAGCAAACATTTTCTCATGAAGAAATCAACATTAATCTGCAATAGAATCCACCTAAATATGTTTGTGCCCGCCCATGTACCCAATGTTTAATTATTTGTATCAGGCCCTATTTTGAGAAGGATCCCCACCATCCATTGTAAAATCTAGAATTCAACATTGGAGAGCAATATATTCACAGAGCAAAAAAAAAAAAAATTCCCCAAAATATTTTTGTGCCCACATATTTAACTATTTGTACAGTCAGGGGTCAGGCTCAGAGACCAGTAGCTATAGCAGTAGAGAGGCTCCCACCGACCAGCAGGATAGCTATGCATGCAGGTCACCCTGGCAGGGTGTAAATGGTATTCACCGGAGCTTCCGATGTTAGAGATGGGTTTTGCTGCATGTTAGTACCAGGTCATGATCCTCAGTAGCAGATATAGTAGGTAGGGATCAGTAGTAAACAACCCAACGGTCATTAACAAGTGGTTGCAGGTTGGGGTCAAGTGGAAGTGTAGTTGAGGAGCAAGCCAAAGGTCGATAACAAGTGGTAACGAAGGTACGGAGCAGGAGTGATAAGAGTGAGATATTGGCTAGAGGGAGCATAATAATCTGGCAAACAGGAAGTGCAAAGTCATAGCTTAAAAAGGTAGTTCATGGGAGGAACAAAGGGTTCAAGAGAAACAAGAGACAGGGCAAGGTTGTCTAAGGATTCAGGCAGCAAGTTTTCCAGCATCTCAGGTGGCTTAGCAGGAAGAGACACTGTCAGACCCAGCAGAGGTCACAGGTTCAGATCTGGGCCCTGACACTAGGCCCATTTTGAACTGTACCCCTTCTATCAATTTTAAAATCAAGGAGTAAACATTGGAGTGTAATTTTTGCTGGAAAAAAAATCATAATGTCTACGTGCAAAGTATTCAATCACCTGTACCAGGCCTCATCGTGCACAGCACCCCTACCAGCCATGATAAATTAAGAAATCAACATTACTTTGTGTAGTGGTACCCCTGTAGTGGCTGCTGGATGTTGTGGTCCACCTGTCACCCTTCCCAGCCCAGCATTCACTTTCTCAAGCACACTGAGTCAATGAACAGTCCGTCAACTGTGTTTCTGTATTTTTATTGAAGGGTTAAACTTGGATGGGTGTCACGCACCTGGTAGTGGAGTCTGTCTTATGCAGGAAGCAACAACTCTTACAGGCCTGGTTCGGGAACCCCTGGTAGGACAGACAGGGTGTTCGGGAGCACAGGGAGGCACGGGGGCTGGACAGGTTTACTGTTGATGGTGTGAGCGGTCCGGTAGTGGCTTGTGCAGATAGTAGAGTAGTGATGCATGGCAATGTGGTACAGAAGGTGTAGGCAGAAGAGTCGTCAGGTGCAGGCAGTGTCGTCAACAGGCGGGCAGCAAAGGTACATGGGGATCAGGCAGAAGAGTTGTCATGGGCAAGCTGGGGGTCGGTGCAGGCAGAGATCAAACAAGGTCAAGACAAGCCGGGTCACAGGAACAGATAATCAGGTAACGGGTCGCAAAGGAACACACAAATGCTGTAGAATGGACAGCACTGTTTGCAGGGTGCTGTCTGCTTAAATGGGCCGTTTGGGTGCCAATGCCGGCGCACACGCGCAAAGGTGCGTGCACACACTGTGTGCGCCCATGCACAGGCTTACAGACCCAAATTCCAGAGGGATTGGTAGCAGAAGTTCTCTGACATTGCCCCCCTTCCCCAAGGGGCAGCCTCTGGATGCCCAGGCGGTTACTTTTTTCTTGGCAATTCCTTCTAAAGGCTTAGATTAATTCTTCCGCGTGGATATTTGTTTCTGGTTCCCAGGAGCTTTCCTCGGGGCTGTACCCCTTCCACTTAACCAGATACTGGGTGGAACCCCCTCCTCTGGCAATCCATGATGGCTTCCACCTCGAACTCCTCCTCTCCATTTACTAGGATTGGCTCAGGTGGATCCGTTCTTAGTCCCGGAAAGGGATCTGGGGGCACCAGTTTCAGCAAAGATGTGTGGAAGACCGGGTGGATGCGTAAAGATGGAGGGAGGTTGAGCTCATATGCCACCCTATTAAGCCTCCTCTTCACAGGGAAGGGCCCAATAAACCTCAGCCCAACTTTGAAGGGCATGCCAGTTTTAGATTCCGGGTGCCAAGCCAGACCTGGTTGCCCGGCTGCAATTCCAATTCCCCCCGCCTTCTTTTGTCGAATGCCTCCTTGTTTAGTTCTTGAGTCCTGAACAGGGTGTCCTGAAGAAGCTTATTATTGGTTTCGAAAAAATTCGTAGCTCTTTGAGATGCTGGTACCATACTTTCCGAGGTCAGGTTGGGTAGGAATGTGGGGTGAAAACCATAATTCACCCAAAATGGGGACTGCTTGGTGGCCGAGTGGATGATGTTATTGTAAGCGAACTCGGGCAATGGCAGCAGTGAAGCCCAATTGTCCTGAGAGAATGAAGAAAAACATCGGAGCTATTGTTCCAAAGACTGGTTTGTTCTCTCATTTTGGCCATTGGTCTGGGGATGATAAGCAGAGGAGTAAGATAACTTGATTTCCAGTGATGAACACAGGGCCCTCCAGAATCTGGGTGTGAATTGAACTCAGTGGTCCGACACAATATTGACGGGGACCCCATGAAGCCGGATTATCTCTTTGATGAAAATCTCCACTGTTTCAGCAGCTGTGGGTGTGCCCTTCATGGGGAGGAAATGAGCCATCTTCGTCATGCGGTCCACAACCACAAATATAGTAGAGTATCCTTGAGAAGGGGGTAATTCGACAATGAAGTCCATGGCTATCTGGGACCATGGCACAGAAAGCGGGTTCAGGAGGCCCCAAGCCTTGGCTTTGTCCATCTTATTTTGAGCACAGACAGAGAAAGTACTGATATACTTCCTGCAGTCTTCTTCGGCTTGTGGCCACCAGAAGGAGCGGGAGTGCAACTCAGCCGTCTTACGCACCCCAAAATGCCCAGCCAGCTTGTGGTCATGGCAGCGCCCTAAAGCGACTACACGTTGTCCCACTGGGACAAAGACTTTGTTGCCATACCACCGTCTTATGCAGGAAGCAACCACTCTTACGGCCCTGGTTCGGGAACCCCTGGTAGGACAGACAGGGAGTTCGGGAGCACAGGGGGGCACGAGGGCTGGACAGGTTCACTGTTGGTGGTGTGAGCAGTCCTGTAGTGGCTCGTGCAGATAGTAGAGTAGTAATGCAGGCAGGGTCGGCAACTAGCTGGCAATGCGGTACAGAAGGTGCAGGCAGAAGAGTCGTCAGGTGCAGGCAGGGTCGTCAACAGGCGGGCAGCAAAGGTACACAGGGATCAGGCAGAAGAGTTGTCGGGGGAAAGCTGGGGGTCGGTGCAGGCAGAGATGAAACAAGGTCAAGACAAGCCGGGTCACAGGGACAGATAGTCAGGTAACGGGACGCTCAGGAACACACAAGTGCTGTAAAACAGACAGCACTGGTTGCAGGGTGCTGTCTGCTTAAATGGGCCGTTTGGGCGCCAGTGCCGGCGCACATGCACGCGCACATATGCGCACGCACACGCTGTGTGCGCCCACGCACAAGCTTCCAGACCCGAATTCCAGAGGGATTGGTAGCAGAAGTTCTCTGACAATAGGGTTGGGAATTTATGAGATGCCCATAATTGAGTAGAAACATTTGATTTTGGGACAGAACTATGTACACTCCCTGTACATATTTACACTTCACACTCCTCCTGCACAAACATGCTTGAAGACTATTACCTCCACTCTCTCCAGCATATCACTTCTCCTCAGGCACAGCTAGCAAATGGTTAGGCCTGACTCTGGTTCCAGCCAGGCCTTACAGAAATGCCTCTTGCAGGCAGGGACCGCGGGCCCCTGTGGTGTAGCCAGAAAAGGCCATGCTGTTTAAATTCTAGCTGTCCTTGGTGGACTACTGATCCCAGTCAGTCCTCTTCAGGCCCTGCCAGCCCTCCTGGCTGTAGCTGCCCAAACTCCACTGCCCATGACACCACAGTCCTCACTGGCTCTACACCCATCTCAGATTGTCTCTCTCTCCCAATCTGCTCTGTTGTGCCTCCCCAGCATTCCTGGCTGTGTGCCACTAACCAACACCTGGTGGATCCCTCTCGAAGACTTTGCCTGTCAGTACTTTCCACTGTCATCTCCTGCTCCTGGTCAGAACACCTCTGTGGTTTGTACGAGGGCCCTTTCCTCTCCCGTGCTCCAGCCCAAGGTCACCCCCCCTCCGACTGGGGGGCTCCCTTAAAGGCCAACGACAGCTAGCACTCCATCTCCAATTCTTCCACCCGAACTCTACTCCCCAGCTGGGCTGACCCCAGGTATTTAAGGAGACCTTATCAAAATAAAATAAATTAATTAAATTTAAACACCGCGCTGTGTTAGTGCCAACGTATTAAAGTGCCACTGTGTATATGTGTAAATGTTTCAATAATATACTAATATAATTGAACATATAAATAAACATTTAAAGTATAAATAGCTGCCGCTTTAAAACTCATAAATAATCCCAAATCTCACTATATCACAACATAGTAAAAGCCGCGCTAAAAATTAAAACATTGTTATGACAGATACAAACACTCATGAATAAAGTGCTAGTGTAAATTGTAAATCATATAGTGCTAGTGCCAATTACACAATCTATAAAGTGCCAGTGTCCATTTAGTTGTGCAATCATAAAAAGTAAGTGTCCTAAAAGATAGTGTCCATAATCATAATCCTTCTCCAGAGGTGCAAATGAAACACTCTTTAGTTCAGCCTTCACCACCACTCAAAGAATCCCCATGCAGGTGATCACTCTGGAGGCTTACCAGATGGTTGAGTAAAAATCGCCTATTAATCAATCAGACTCAGCCTGGGCTCCTCACAGCTGTGATCCGCTCCCTCCAGGGTCACTCGGTATAAGTATTTAAGTAGAAAAAAGAATCCTCATAGTGTATCTCTTTTACCAATTTATTCAATACCAATACCAAGATATGCTTACATCAACTCTTAAAATGTTACACTGTATCAATCCAATAGCCTCTACCGTTTGCTGGTCCTCGTCTCTCTCTCCCTCCCGACGAGCGTCCCAGCTCCTGGTGTGCCTGTTGTGTCTCTGTTCAGGCCGCCGTGTAGCCACGCCCTGACGCGTTTCGTCACTTCCGACTTGTTCACAGGGTTGGCTACACGGCGGACCGAACCCTCTTTAATAGCGGCACTTACTCTGCCACTAGATGGCGCATCGTCCCAGTGTTCCGCCCGCCTATGGGCTATGTGCCGCTGAGTCTCCATATCACACAGGGAGGTACCCTCCCCACTCTGCAGTGATCTCGCTTAGAGGATCAGACCAGCACAGAGCCCGGCATGTCGGCGGACATCTCGCAATGGACTCTCAGGGACACTGCCTGCTGTTTGTTTACCCGCAGACAGTGTTCCAATATATGTCCTATTATAATGTAAACCGCTATAGTTCGATCCCTCCGGGGGCGGGAACTCACTACCTATTTCTCATTATACCAATCCTATCTCCGTGTAATTCCAGTGTGTATCAGTGTTTCACATTCACACCCAGGTTACACTGGATAGTCTCAACTTAGGATCACTGTTTATGAAACTCCATATAGCGATGCTAAAATAGGACAAATTCTAAAACATATTTTAAATTTTAAAACATAGATTAAATAAAATAATCATGCATACATAAAATAATCATGCATACATATAATGGTATAATATCATAAATAGATTATATACCTATATATTATAAAGTATTTAGGATAAAATTACAATTAAAATTAAAATTAAAATTAAAATTATGGTTATAATTAAAACCATAAAATATCAAAAAGGCTGAAAAATTTGAACACGCATATACTTGTTAATTCAAAATTAGCAATTAAAATTAATAATTAATAATTTATATCTAACAGTAAAATATATTAAAGGTGACAGAGTTCTTTGGACAAATTTTACGATTAACGAAATTGGAATATTTAAATTTATATATTAAATATAATTCAATATCAATTGATTTTGTCAGGTTGGATGTATAATTATTTGTGATAAAATTAATTGTGATAAATTTATCTAAAATGTATCAATCTAAAAAACATTTAAGCATTATTAATAAAGCAGTTTATATCTAGTTCAATATTAAGTCCTTTCGGATTAAAAGTGCCTAATCTATGTATCCAACGAGTTTCCATTTTGGATATCTCCCTCCCTTTGTTGGATCCCCTCCAGTTGGGGATAAGTTTTTCTACACCCCAAAACTGTAAATTCGAGGGGTCTCTTTTGTGGGTTTCCTTAAAGTGAGCCAACACACTATGGTCTTTAAACCCCTTGATTATATTCGTTATGTGCTCACCTATCCTCACTTTGAGGGGTCGTTTGGTTCTACCCACATACATGAGGTTACATGTGCATTTCAGGACATACACGACATGTGTAGTGTCGCATGTAATAAACTGTTCAATGTTGTATGTTTTTCCCATACTAACAGACTCAAATTCCGTTCTCATTCTTATATCATTACCAGCTAAGTTACACGCTCGGCATTTGCCACAGGCCCTGAAACCCTTTCTCTCCGGCCATAACTGTAAGACTCTTGTATCCGTAGGGGGATCTAGAATTTTCTTTACAATTTTATCTCCAAAGCTCGGGGCCTTTCTATACACAAAACCCGGTTTGCTCGGTAGAACTGGTCCAAGGGTTCTGTCCATCTTTAGGAGATGCCAGTGTCGCGAAAAAATCTCTTCTACCTCCCGATATTGTTCGTGGTACTCTGTAATCAGGTTCCATTCGCGTCCTTTGTTAGTCTGGCTTTTTCCTGTTTGGGCATTTAATAAGTCACCTCTGGGTTTCTCTAGTATCCTCAGTCTCTCCTTTTCTAGAATATGAGGGTCATATCCCTTTTGGAGGAACTTATTTTTAATAGCCTCGGATTGTTCCATATAGTGTTGATCTGTGGTACAATTCCTACGGATCCGGGTATATTGTCCCTTAGGTATATTTTTGAGCCATATCGGATGGTGTCCACTCGTAATTGCTAGATAACTGTTACGGTCAGTTACTTTAAAAAATGTCTTAGTCGCTAAAATGTCATTATCTTTAAAAATGGTTAAATCTAAAAAATTGATCTCTTTCAGACTAAAAGTATGATCCAACCGAATGTTATTAGTGTTATTATTTAATTCTTTAAAATATTCCTCCAATTTCTCCTCAGTGCCTTCCCAGATAAAAAACAGGTCATCTATAAATCTGCGATAAAATCGCAACTCTGGTTTCCTATCTTTGAAAACAAATCTGTCCTCCCATATCTACTGGACAAAAAATAGACCCTTCCGTGACTCCTCTTTAACCTCCT
>BLSH010286103.1:365058-384159 GCA_018402905.1 Glandirana rugosa | reverse complement strand
GATTATTGTACTAAAATCATCACATACTGCTAGAGGGAGAGGTTGCTGCTGCTCCTGTGAGGGACAGATTATTGTTCTAAAATCATCACCTAGTGCTATAGGGAGAGGTTCCTGCTGGTGCTGTGAGGGACAGATTATTGTTCTAAAATCATCTCCTACTGCTATAGTGAGAGGTTCCTGCTGGTGCTGTGAGGGACAGATTATTGTTCTAAAATCATCTCCTACTACTATAGGGAGAGGTTCCTGCTGGTGCTGTGAGGGGCAGATTATTGTTCTAAAATCATCACATATTGCTAGAGGGAGAGGTTCCTGCTGGTGCTGTGAGGGGCAGATTATTGTTCTAAAATCATTACATACTGCTAGAGGGAGAGGTTCCTGCTGCTCCTGTGAGGGACAGATTATTGTTCTAAAATCATCTCATCATAGTGCTACAGGGAGAGGTTCCTGCTGCTCCTGTGAGGGACAGATTATTGTTCTAAAATCATATCATACTGGTGTAGGGAGAGGTTCCTGCTGCTGGTGTGAGCGGTGCATTTCTTGCACAAAAATAAAAAGTGTGTCTACGTTGCTGTTTTCCAAAAAAAAGAAGAATTTATTATTCTTTTTTTTTGTATCAATAAATAGTGCTACATAGTACATTTGCGGCCAGAATGAGGAGAGCGTCAAATAAGGGACGTGGTCGTGGTGCCGCTGGTGTTGGTGGTGTTGGTGAAGTTCCTGTTGCAAGGAGAGGACGTGGTCGTTTTGTGCCAGTTACACGCACAAGTGAAACACCTTCTTCAGGTGCGAGTAGCCGACAGAACCTTCAACGTTATATGTTAGGCCCGAATGCCGGTCAACGAATGGTGAGGCCAGAACAAGTACAGGCGCTAGTAGATTGGGTGGCTGACAATGCCTCCAGTTCCTTCACATTGTCTCCTACCCAGTCCCTTGATGAAAGCTCAGAGTTGGCAGCTGAACCCCATGGCCTTCTGTCTTTCACCTCAGCCCCTTGTAAATCAGCCAAGCAGTCTGTGCCCCAAGTCATGCAACAATCTCTTATGCTTTTTGATGGTTTTTTGACACTCTCCTGGTGTGCTTTCCGTGGGCCGTCCACATAGTCCTGCTCCAGAAGTGTAAGACATTGAGTGCACCGATGCCCAACCACTTCTGTTGCAGGATGAGGACATGGAAACACCAGCGCAGCATGTCTCTGATGATGATGAAACACAGGTGCCAACTGCTGCGGCTTTCCACAGTGTGCAGACTGACAAGGAGGACAGTGGTGAAGGGTGGGTGGAAGATGATGTGGAGGAGGATGATGAGGTCCTAGACCCCACATGGAATGAAGGTCATGCGAGTGACGTGTGCAGTTTGGAGGAAGAGGTGGTGGTCCCACAGAGGCACCAGCACAGCAAAAGAGGAAGCAGGTTGCAAAAGCGGAGCGAGCGTCCCCTAGACAGTATGCCTGCTGCTACTCACCGCACCCAGGGACCTAGCACACCAAAGGCAGCTCGAAGGCGTTCCCCGGTGTGGCAGTTCTTCAGACAATGTGCTGACGACAAGACACGAGTGATTTGCAAGCTGTGCAATGAGAGCCTGAAGCGAGGCATAAATCTTCTAAACCTGAGCACAACCTGCATGGCCAGGCATCTAAATTCAAAGCACGAGCTGCAGTGGAATAAGTACCTCAAAATCCAAGAAAGGTCTCGGCCTCCTCCTGCTTCCTCTTCTGCTGCTGCCTCGGCCTCTTTCTCCTCCTCTACAGTGCCAGTGTCACCTGCCACCCAGCAAACAGACGATGTGACAGCAACGCCACCATGTCCGCCACCATCCCCAAGCATTTCCACACGGTCCCATGGAAGCTTATAGCTGTCCATCTCCCAAACACTGGAGAGAAAGAGGAAGTATCCCCCCACCCACCCCATCCCTGGTACTGAATGCCAGCATTTCAAAATTCCTGGCCTTTGAAATACTGTCATTCTGTCTGGTGGACACGGACAGTTTTAAAAACCTGATGGCGGTGGCTGTCCCACAGTACATGGTTCCCAGCTGCCACTACTTTTTCAGGCGAGCCATCCCTTCCCTGCAGAAACAAGTCGGGGACAAGATCAGGTGTGCACTGCGCAACGCCATCAGTGGCAAGGTCCACATAACCACTGATACATGGACCAGTAAGCATGGGCAGGGACGCTGTATCTCGCTAACTGCACACTGGGCAAATGTAGTGGCGGGTGGGCCTGAGGTGGCTAGCCATTTGGTGCATGTCCTTCCGCCACCTCCTGTTGCCTCCTTCTCCTACTGCACTTCCTCCTCCCCCTCTACCACCTCCTCATCCGCTCAGCGTAACACCTTCACCACCAACTTCAGCACATCCAGGGGGAAACGACAACAGGCTGTTTTAAAACTGATATGTTTGGGGGATAAACCCCACACTGCGCAGCAGCTGTGGATGGGCATTGAACAACAGACCGATGAGTGGTTGTTGCCACTGAGCCTCAAGCCCAGCCTGGTGGTGTGCGATAATGGGCAAAATCTCGTAGCAGCTCTGGGCCTAGCCGGTTTGACGCACATCCCTTGCCTGGCGCATGTGCTGAATTTGGTGGTGCAAAAATCGCTAAAAAACTACCCGGATATGTCAGAGCTGCTGCAGAAAGTGCGGGCTGTCTGTGCGCACTTTCGGCGTTCTCACCCTGCTGCTGCTCGCCTGTCTGTGCTGCAGCGGAACTTCGGCCTTCCCGCTCACCGCTTCTATGCGACGTGCCCACAAGGTGGAACTCCACCTTGCACATGCTGGAGAGACTGTGCGAGCAGCAGCAGGCAATAGTGGAGTTTCAGCTGCAGCACGCACGGGTCAGTCGCTCTGCGGAACAGCACCTCTTCACCACCAAGGAGTGGGCCTCCATGCGAGACCTGTGTACCATATTGCGGTGTTTTGAGTACTCCACCAACATGGCCAGTGCTGATGACGCTGTTCTCAGCCTTACTATTCCGCTTCTATGTCTCCTTGAAAAAACAATTCAGGGGATGATGGAAGAGGATGTGGCACAGGAGGAAGAGGAGGAGGAAGAGGGGTCATTTCCACAGAGTGGCTCAGAGGGTGGGTTCCTGCACCAGCATAGGCCAGGTAAAACATTTTCAAGCCAGGGCACAGTTCTGGAGGATGAGGAGGACGAGGAAGATGATGAGGAGGAGGAGGAGGAACTGTGTTCACAGCAGGGTGGCACCCAACGCAGCTCGTGGGCATCACTGGAGCGTGGCTGGGGGGATACGGAGGACACAGATGATACACTTCCCACAGAGGACAGCTTGTCTTTGCCTCTGAGCAGCCTGGCACACATGAGTGACTACATGCTGCAGTGCCTGCTCAACGACAGCCGAGTTGCCCACATTTTAACTTGTGCTGATTACTGGGTGGCCACCCTGCTGGATCCCCGTTACAAGGACAACGTGCCTTCCTTAATTCCCTCACTGGAGTGTGATCGGAAGATGTGCGACTACAAGCGCACGCTGGTAGACGCGCTGCTTAGGGCATTCCCAAATGACACAGGGGGCTCAGTGAAAGCACAAGGCGAAGGCGGAGGAGGAGGAAGAGGTCACCAACGCAGATGTGGCACCGCCAGCACCTCAGAAGGCAGGGTTAGCATGACCAAAATGTGGAAAAGCTTTGTCAGCAGCATGCCACAACAAACAGCAACACCAGCTGATAGGCAACGTCTTAGCAGGAGGCAGCATTTCAGCAACATGGTGGAACAGTAAGTGTGCACATGCCTACACGTATTGACTGATGGGTCTGCCCCATTCAACTTCTGGGTCTCCAAATTGGGCACATGGCCTGAGCTTGCCCTTTATGCCTTGGAGGTGCTGGCCTGCCCTGCAGCCAGTGTATTGTCTGAACGTGTGTTTAGCACGGCAGGGGGCATTATCACAGACAAGCGCAGCCGCCTGTGCACAGCCAACGTGGACAAGCTAACGTTTATTAAAATGAACCAGGCATGGATCCCACAAGACTTGTCTGTACCTTGTGCAGAATAGACATTTAGACCAGCCTCACACCGCTATTGATATACTTGTTTTTTTTTAATATGTCTCAATATTTTGGGGGCTACCCCAATTTGAAAAAAAAAACAAACAAACAAAAAACAGTGTTGGCTACCTCCTCCTCCTCCACCGCCACCTACACTGCCACGGTCACGGCCTAGTCAACCTCTAGGCTCCTACTCCACATCCACCTCCCATTTTTATTTTTTTTATGTGATTTTAAGTTATTTCCCTATCCACATTTGTTTGCACGGCACTTGTCCTACTCTTACCCCCATTTTGCTTCCTTTTGCAGCCCTCTAGCCCTTTCCAGGACTTTTTTTACAGCCATTTTTGTGCCCAAAAGTTCGGGTCACCATTGACATTAATGGGGTCCGGGGTCAAGTTCGGGTCAAGTTTGGTACCGAACCCGAACTTTTCCACAAAGCTTGGCTGAACCAGACGAACCCGAACATCCAGGTGTCCGCTCAACTCTAGTCAGGGGCAAAACAGCTCTAGCACTGCAGCCTCAGAACTCGCTGGTCCTGGGTCTTTTTTACAGCTTAAAAATGCCTATGCCACTTACAGCTCAAAAACGTCAGTGTGTGTGTATGAGACCATTGAATAACATGGAGAGGTGTTTTTAAGCTGTAAAAACAGCTCAAAAACGTGGCTGTATGAGGCTTTATAGTGACATTTATTTGCAGAAGAAAGCCCACAAAATAATATAGTTCTTATGTGTGCAGTATTATATCATTTCTACTAGGCCCTAATTTGAAAAGGACTCCCATGGCCATTTTAAAATATTGAAATCATCATTAGGGTGTTATTTATGCTCAGAAGAGTCAGTCCAAAAATGTTTTTGCGCCATTTTGAACAGGACCCCCAACAAACATTGTAAAATCTACAAATCAACATAAAAGTGCTATTTAGCTGCAGAAAAAATCCCAAAATATTTTGCAGTATAAAATGATTTGCATTGAGCCCCAATTTGAGAGGGCTAAGATTCAGAAAATTCAAACGCTTACAGGATCTAACAGCCTCTAATTTGAGGAGCTGTCCCTTGTCTAAAACTGAATCCAACTGAAAAAAAAAACCCTCTTTTTTCCTTAATGGACCCTCTTTGTCCATTTGTTCCATTGTGGTACAGGTATGAAGATACAGAAGCCATGTGAAGGAATGCAAGATCTCATCTGAAGTCTGAGAAAAAAAAAAAGAATAGAAGAGGGGAGTAATGGCATTTGAGAATGGTGGTGGTGGGGGGGGGGGGGTTAGGGTTATCATGCACCTGGAAGAGGAAGGGCGAGTAATATATAGTAGAGAACGTAATGAAAATATAGCATTAGATTATAATACTTTCACTATGGCCAATACAATCCTCCTGGTTTTAAGCTCCTCCAAAAGACAAGTGAAAGCAAATGTACTTTCAAATGACATTCATCGTGTCATTGAATATACTGATGTCAATTTTCAAATGAATGATTGCGCAAACATTGATTCAAAAATATACTAGAGGGCGGCTAGTTTAAATGATAATCTTCCAGAGGTATTAAGTACAGATACTTAACAATAGGTGAGGAAGGGGCACTCACATTTGGATCTTCCATCTAATTCTGCATTTTGTCTGTCAACAAAGTCACCTAAGTTCAACCTTGTGCCAAATTGCTACCCAAGGTCAAGTTAGGAATTGTTTTTTGATCTCTTTTTTTTTTCTTAAGTATTTGTCATAGATTATTCAAAAAATCTTTGCAAAATCATATAATATGCAACAATCTAAAACACATTTTGTTTAAATCTTAATAAACAAGCTAACTGTTAATTCTACTTGCTGCAATGTTTTGTGCCACAACAAAAAATATATATATATTTGTCTATGTTTCACAAAACTGTCTGTCTAATTACAGCATTGTCTCATAACCAGTCATTTCACATGGCCCTGAAAGTGCAAGGACTGGGTGGGGTTCTTGTTCTGCTGAACTCATGAATTCCATTTCCAGCAGAGTCTTGTTTACAAAAGATGATGACTTCACCTGTTTCTGAATTTGCATCACGTGCTGCCTCAAGAGGCACACATGGTGAGATGAACATAAATCTTTACTTACAGATAACTCATGAGGCTAATCATTTTACCATATAAATCATTAATGCCAGTTTGGACAAAAAAATAATCATATAGCTGTGTATTACTGTTTCTAGTATGTAATTGCAGCTATCCTACAGTGAATGAAATTATACAGACAACAAAACTGTAAGATGTGTAGCATCTGACATTGTGTGATTTTGACACACGTATTAAACAATCACCTTATATAACTAAGTAGTTGTTTTGCCTCTCCAATCTAAGCATTGACGTGTGATCTCTTTAACTGATCCAGTTGTGGCAAGATAGCTGTAATTTATAGTCTCAGTAGACTTAGTAGACAATGACTTGATACAAGCTGCATTGCTGGTTCACACTTGTGCGATGCAAACCAGTGCGATTTGAATGCAAATCTTTGCTGTTTGGGAGTGTGAGTTTGCATTGCGTTTTTGGTATTCACAACGCGATTCTAATGCAAATTTAATGCGTGCACCATGTTAATGAGGCTCAGATGTGATTTGTGCTTAGGCCAATCAAAAGGGCATGCAAAAATGGCTGTCAACTTCATGTGCACTTCCTGATTTATGGGGAGAGTACTGTTGGTGAGAGGAGTGTGGTTTGTGTTATGGTTCTGCAATGTTTCATTTAATGCCCTTGGTCATGGTAGCAGTTGTTACTGCTACTGCTGCTGTCCTGATTGAGAAGGACAAAGCCAGGAGGAGGAGGAGGAGACTGAAGATATTGGGTCCATCCAATAATTTCCAATCCAATAAATAGGGAAGAGAGAGGCCAACTCAGGATCCTCTATAGTGATCTCCGTCAACACGAAGAGAAGTTCTTCAACTATGCACGGATGTCAGTCAATAGGTTAGTATGTAATCTCTCTCCCCCACTTCCTCCCTACCCATACTCCTCTTCCTTCTCCTCCGCCTCATCATCAACCTCTTTCTCCCCCTCTCTTCTCCTCTCAATAGCACTCTCTGAGCCTCTTACCATTCTTTGAACACCCCACAACTTTTTGCCTGCCACTTATGTATGTATGTGTTTTTATTTCTTAGTTTTGATGAATTACTTGGACTACTCTGTATCCGTTTGGAGCGTCAGAATACCACCTTCTGGAATAGTGTGGAGCCAGCTGAAAGATTACTTGTTATCTTTACATTGATATACTTTGTGAAATGTCATGGTCTGCACCATAGTAAGCAATACAAGGAATGCAAACAGATATCGCTCCAAAGTTGACTTCCAAAAAAGCATTTAGTTTATATATATTTTTTAATTAATTTCTTTTTTTAGATAAATTGTAATCTGCATGTAATTACATACTTTTTATAACCATTCATAACTATTAACAGCCAACATTATGAGGAGACAATTCTCTCTGTAATCTTCTATCTTTCCCTTTCTATCTCACCCTTCATGCTCTTTCTCCCCCTCATCCTCCCACTCCCACCTTTCCTTCCACTGACTACTTTCCTTCCTTTGACTCACAAATCTACTCTGACTCTCTAACTTCCAATGACTCTCTAACATCCTCTGACCCTCTAACTTCCTCTGACCCTCTAACATCCTCTGACTCACTTCCTTCCTCAGACTTCCTAACTTCCTCTGACCCTCTTCTAACTTCCTCTGACCCTCTTCTAACTTCCTCTGACTCTCTTCTAACTTACTTGGACCCTCACACTGACTCTCCTCCTTCCATTGACTCTCTTCCTGCCTCTGACTCTCTTCCTTCCTCTGACCCTCTTCTAACTTCCTCTGACTCTCTTCTAACTTACTCTGATCCTCTAACTTTCACTGACTCTCTTCCACGGATTCTCTTCCTTCCACTGACTTTCTTCCTTCCTCTGACCCTTTTCCAACTTCCTCTGACCCTCTTATAACTTTTTCTGACTCTCTTCTAACTTACTCAGACCCTCTAACTTCCACTGACTCTCTTCCACTGATTCTCTTTCTTCCTCTGATTCTCTTCTAACTTCCTCTATCCATCTTCTAACTTTCTCTGACTATCTTCTAACTTACTCTGACCCTCTTACTTCTACTGACTCTCTTCCACTAATTCTCTTCCTTCCACTGACTCTCTTCCTTCCTCTGACTCTCTTTCTTTCTCTGACTTTCTTCCTTCCTCAGACTCTCCAATGTACCCTTTAACAGTAACCCGCATGTACATTGTGGACATATTGGACTTTCCCTAGTTGTACCATCCAAAATCCAAATACATATTAGAATAAACATATTGTTATGAAATTTAAAAAAATGTAAACAAACCAAACAAATGCTATATGGATTTTACATTTACAGTGGCAGTGGCATTAGCAGTTAACTACCTGCTGCAGGTAACTACCTGTTAATGGTGCTGGCTGTCACTGTCAATTTGAAATCTATATCTATAGACTCAAAAAAATTGGGGAACTCTTCCTCAGGGTTATACAAATCATGCTGGTGTAGTGTAGCTGAGTTTGGAGGTATGTGCTGAGGGATATTGCCTCAATGGCACAAGCGGGGATGTCTCTATATCCAGTGGTCCACTTGGGGACCCATACTGTGGATAGGGTGGAGGCACTGTTGATAAGGGAACTTCAACCAATCTATGTTGATATGGATAGTGACTTGGAATTCTTGGTTTTGGCTGTTCCATAGGTCTTGGTGCAGGTGGATGTTGGTTTGGCATGGATTTTAGTTGCTCGTAGAGCTGCGGTGTTCTGCTGGGTGGGGGGAAATGGGAAGAAGTAGAGGCAAGTGGTCTCATATCCATTGTTCTAGTCATATCCTTTGTTCGTGTTGGGGGGGGGGGGGAATTACTGAAGGAATTGGGGAAGGAATTGGATATGGGATTCGAGATTGAGGGGTCTCATAAATGCTAGTTTGTTCCCAAAATCTAGAGGGATAAGAGTTTGGGGCTGAGCGAAAGGGAGGAACAATTTGGGCACCAGGACTGTCTTGTGTTTGCACCAAAACATGACATGAAACAGTGAAGGAGTGTATGCAATGTTGCAATGCAATCCTCATGTCAAAGTAACGGTTTGGCAAGACCACTTTGAGAACAGGCACCAAACCTAAGGTGAACAATGTATGAGGACAGCTCTGGGAATCAATTTGTTCACTGATCCCTGACACTATGTGGAGTAGCTTATTTGTCTGATCTTGGTTTTGAACCTGTTCTGCTCCCCTGATGCTTCGCTTCCTGCGGGAAGTAGATGCTTGCCTTTGTCTTCTGCTGGAAGGGGTGGGAACATCAGTCTCCCTGAATCAGTCAACCTGAAACCTGGACACATTATTCAGACAGGAATGTGGCTTGGAACAGAGCTTGCCAGGAGGGTGTGGGGGCACTATGTGTGTTGTATTACTATTCTTTTTAGAGTGCCCAGAGGTATTTTTTTTTTTTTTGGTTGAACTGGATGGACTTGTGTCTTTTTTCAACCTGACTAACTATGTAACTATGTATCCAAGGTCTGTTACAATTCTACAGTGTATACTAAAAAAAATGTATTGTGTGCCGCTAAAGTGTTCGGGGTTGGCTTGAAGAAAAAGTGACAACCCTAGGGAGAACTGAAGGCCAGGGGGAGACTGAGGGTGAAGGGGTGGACAGGTTAATTAGAGAGATGGAGTAAAGTGACAGATTATTGTACGATAACTTACTTGCTCAATTCTAGTACTGGCTTCAAGAAATCCAGGTATCTGTCAAACGTATAGGGACACTTTGAGGGGCACCAGATCCACTTCTCGATTCACGCTCCTTTCTAGGGTGTCTTTGTAATGTGTTCTTAAGGCTACACCACCTTGTACTTGTGAGGAATTCTGTAATAAAGCAAAAACATGACAAATTATTTTTTTATTTTTCATTCCAGATCCCTAGCAACTGGAAATGCATTTGCCAGCCTGCGCTATGAATTTAAACTGGGAAAGTCAACTGTGAGCACAATTGTGCGGGACACGTGTATCGCCATCTGGGAGGTCCTAAATGATGCGGTGATGAGAAAACCAATGATAGAGGATTGGAAAAATATAGCAGAGTTGTTTTGGGAGCGCTGCAACTTCCCTAACTGTGTCGGTGCCATAGACGGCAAGCACATCAGGATTGTGAGGCCTGTTGGTAGCGGGACAAATTTTTTAAATTATACATTTTTTTTCCTTCGTTCTAATGGCAGTGGCTGATGCAAATTATTCCTTCACCTACATCAATATTGGTTCCTATGCGAGCAGTTCTGGCTCCAGCATTTTTTCTCACTCCTGTTTTGGAAAAATGCTTTGCGAGAACACACTTGACCTCCCAAATGAACAGCCACTCCCTGGAACATCTCAACTAGGGATGGGCGAACGGTTCGGCCCAAGCATAAGTTCGGGCCAAACTTTCGATGTTCGGTCGTTTGGCGAACATCGGAACAAATGGGACGTTCGACCATTTGTTTGCCCCCCCGAACTGACCAAAATGCAATGCGGCACTGAACAATGCATTGTAAGCCCTGATTGGCTGAAGCAGTGAAAGCTTCAGCCAATCAGGGCACAGAGCACTGTCAGAGTCATGATTGGACACTGTCATCATGACTTTATCCAATCATGGCTCATTCCCGCCCCACAGTATAAAAGTATTCTTTCAATGGCAGCCATTTTCAGTGTGATTTCGGCTGGAGAGACACAGAACAGGGCTCTGTTCAGTGCAATTAGTTAGTTAGTGTGCTATACTGTGCTATTGTGCTATAATTGTCAGTGTAGAATATTAGTGACAGTCTAGGGATAGTGTGAGTGTAGTGAGAAGGACCATCATTCAGCTTTGCATAGTGTGCAGGTAGAGTAGGGACAGCTCAGATAGTTTCAGTGTAGTGTAGTGAGACCGTGTCATTCATACATACATTAGTGTATATGTAGGGTGGGGACAGCTCAGATAGTTTCAGTGTAGTGTGGTGAGACCGTGTCACTAATCTTTACATTAGTGTATAGCTAGAGAAGGGACAGTTCAGATAGCGTCAGTGTAGTGACAGTTGAGCACCGTATATTTGATTGCATTACTGCAAGTTTAACTTAATTTACTTTTGTGTGCGTTACTGTCAGTTTAACGCCATTTACTTCTGTGTGTGTTACTGCCAGTTTAACGCCATATAGTTCTGTGTGCGTTCCTGCCAGCTAAACGCCATATAGTTCTGTGTGCGTTACTGCCAGTTTAACGCCATATAGTTTTGTGCATTACTGCCAGTTTAACTGCATTTACTTCTGTGTGCGTTACTGCCAGTTTAACGCCATTTACTTCTGTGTGCTTTACTGCCAGTTTAACGCCATTTACTTCTGTGTGTGTTTCTGCCAGTTTAACGCCATATAGTTCTGTGTGCGTTACTGCCCGTTTAATGCCATATAGTTCTGTGTGTGTTACTGCCAGTTTAACGCCATATAGTTTTGTGTATTACTGCCAATGTAACGCCATTTACTTCTGTGTGCGTTACTGCCAGATTAACGCCATACAGTTCTGTGCGTCACTGTGCGTTTGACGCATTATATTGCAGTTTATTATAGTGTATCCCTGGAGTGTGTCTCTGTAGTGTGAGTACTCAGACGAAATGCACCAAACACCACTTTACATAGTTACATAGTTAGTCAGGTTGAAAAAAGACACAAGTCCATCCAGTTCAACCAAAAAAAAAACAAAAAACATTTATACATATATATATATATATACATATATATATATATATATATACATATACATACATACATACACAACCAAATAATCCCATATACAATCCTTCACCCACAGTTGATCCAGAGGAAGGCAAAAAAACCCCAGCAAAGCATGGATCCAATTTGCTATAACGGGGGAAAAAATTCCTTCCTGATTCCCCGAGAGGCAATCGGATTCACCCTGGATCAACTTTACCTAAAAATGTTAGTACCCAGTTATATTATTTACATTAAGGAAAGAATCCAGGCCTTTTTTAAAGCAATCAACTGTGCTGGCCAAAACCACCTCTGGAGGGAGTCTATTCCACATTTTCACAGCTCTTACTGTGAAGAAACCTTTCCGTATTTGTAGATGAAATCTTTTTTCCTCTAGATGTAAAGAGTGCCCCCTTGTCCTTTGTGATGACCTTAAAGTAAATAACTCCACACCAAGTTCACTATATGGATTACATTACATTGATTAAAGTGCACAGATTTCCACTTTTTCTTTTCATTTGTTAATAAGCACCGCTCCCTCCCTCCCAATAATGTCTGGGAGGACAACAAGGTGAGGCAGACATTCCCTTGGCACTGTAAGGGGGCCAGCAACAAATGTGTCCACAGGCAAAGCTGGACATGGTGGTCAGTCCTCAGGCAGGGCCTCATTTCCTCTGTTTAGTGAGTTTGCCTGTGCTATCCAGCCACAGCATGCAGTGGAGGTGGTGGACTGGCTTACTAAACCTTCCTCATCCTCCTCATCCTCTCTCACCCAAGCAGAGACAAGTGTGAAGTCCCCTGCAGATTTCAGAGTGCATAAACCTGCCTCCTTGTCCACATCTATTCCTACCATAGCCCCAACATCAGCCATGGAGGAATCAGCTGAGTTATTTGACCACAACGTCAGCCACTTGCATCTTGATGGTGCCCAGCCATTACTGGATTCAGATGTTTGTTCTGAGGTTGAGGATGACAGGAACATGAGCCTAGAGAGAGGGGAGAACACTGGTAGACAAATTGGCATTCATGTTCCCCCAGCCGCAGCATATTGCCAAATTGTCTCCAGTGGTAATGATGATGATGAAGATGGAGGAGATGATGATGATGTTGATGAGGTCACTGATGTGACTTGGGTGCCAGATAGAGCAGAAGAGGAAACTGAAGGTGAGGAGGTACAACCCCAAGGAGGCCGACATCAAGAAGGAGTAGAGAGCAGCCACCCTATTCCATCACATTCTGCAGATGTTATCTCCCGGCCCACTTTCCAAAGCTCAGCTGTCTGGGCCTTTTTCAGCACATCTGCAGCAGACTTTACAGCAAGGTCAATTCTTGCTTTCATCAAGAGTACCTCTATAGGGTTACGGTGGGAAGGCGCCCCCAACCCCCAAAGACCAATTTTCCCGCACCCGTTACTTTTATTCAAAGTCAAAGTGACACCAGAATTTATCCCAAAAATCTCTAATCTTGTTCCCAGGACACTACATTGTGGCCTCATCATACACACTGTCTCCCCAGCTGTTGATGAGCAAAATAAAGGCAGCTTGCAGGGAAAATGTCATTTTTGGCTTTATAAATGCAATTATTGCTGCAGCAGATTCTAGACATGGTACAGATCTGCCACTTGACAGGTAGACTAAGGGGACCCCAGGCACTATATTGGAAGGAATTTGTAATTTTTATGCTTTCACTTTAAAAATTAAAAAAAATCACAAACTTTTTTTTCATTGATACATGTCCCCCAGGGCAGGACCTGGACCCCTATAACCATTGTATGCCCAATTACTTGCATATAAGCCTTCAAAATGGGCACTTTTGATTTTTGAAGTTCGGGTCCCATTGACTTTAATGGGGTTCGTTATTTGGGTCCAAACTTTCGCAGTGTTCGAAAGTTATGGTGCAAACCGAACAGGGGTCCATTTGGCCCATCCCTAACGTCAAACCTGTCTCCCATTTATCTTTGTGGGAGATGAGGCTTTCACTCTTTTGGAAAACATGCTCCGCCCATATGCCAGTCTGTCACTCTCTGTGGAAGTTTTCAATTAACGGTTTACAAGAGCGCAACGAGTTGTGGAGTGTAGTTTTGGAATCTTTGCAAATAAATGTCGATTTCTTCACACACCAATAACTCTAACCTTGGATAACACCATCCTTGCCGTCAAAGCTGCCTGTGCACTTCACAATTTTGTTCGGGCTAGAGATGGCTACCTGTTCAAGGACTCGTTGATGGAAGGCACAGAGTGGACCAGTACCAGGGGCATTTATAGAAGGGCCAGCATCCAGGAGGATTTCACTGACTACTTTATGAGTCCTGTAGGTCTGGAGTCATGGCAGCTTGATGCCATTAAACAAAGACAAACAACATATTTTTTGCTGTCAATGCTACATTGGTTTATTATCTGTTCTTTTTTTGAAATAAATATGATTCCATAACATTACATTTGTGGTTCCGTGGCCCTTACATTGGTGGCCAGTGGGATGAATGTCACTTACATTGGTGGTCAGTGGCCCTTACATTGGTGGTCAGTGGAATGAATGCCCCTTACGTTGGTGGTCAGTGGCCCTTACATTGGTGGTCAGTGGAATGAATGCCCCTTACATTGGTGGTCAGTGGCCCTTACATTAGTTGTCAGTGGAATGAATGTCACTTACATTGGTGGTCAGTGGGATGAATGTCACTTACATTGGTGGTCAGTGGCCCTTACATTGGTGGTCAGTGGGATGAATGTCACTTACATTGGTGGTCAGTGAGATGAATGTCACATTAGTGGTCAGTGGGATGAATGTCACTTACATTGGTGGTCAGTGGGATGAATGTCACTTACATTGGTGGTCAATGGCCCTTACATTGGTGGTCAGTGAGATGAATGTCCCTTACATTGGTGGTCAGTGGCCCTTACATTGGTGGTCAGTGGAATTAATGCCCCTTGCATTGGTGGTCAGTGGCCCTTACATTGGTGGCCAGTGGGATGAATGTCAGTTACATTGGTGGTCAGTGGCCCTTACATTGGTGGTCAGTGGGAGGAATGTCACTTACGTTTGTGGTCAGTGGGATGAATGACACATTGGTGGTCAGTGGAATGAATGTCACTTACATTGGTGGTCAGTGGAATGAATGCCCCTTACATTGGTGGTCAGTGGGATGAATGCCCCTTACATTGGTGGGTAGAATATACACAGGTACCATATATACTTACGTTTATCTTTGCAAACTTGAGGTGTGAAGCCTTCCCAATCTGCGTACAGACTTTTGCAAACCTCTTCCCAGCCTCTGTTCTTCCGGGCATTGTTCTTTTATTCTGGAATCCGGCTGTCCAAAATATATGGCCTGCCAGGGACCAGTCGAATGAGCTCCTCATTGTCGATGCTTTTCCAACGTCTGGGGGTCATGATCTCAAAAAGGAAACAGTGTGGAAGAGGAGGAAAGGGAGAGGAGGAAAGGGAGGGGACAAATCTACATATAACGCACATATGTGAAACAATCATGTAAATCCAGGGCGATTTACATTCATGTCTATGGACACTAAATTCACAGCGCAACAGGACCCTTTTTCTTATCACATCGCATTTGCAAACAAATCGCAACGCATCAGTGTGAACAATCATCATTGAACACAATGTATTTTGGGATGACATGCAAATCTAGGCTTTTGGTAACACATCGTATCTGCAATCATCTCGCACAAGTGTGAACCGGCACTCAATCCAAAACTTGTGGATCTTCTCAGATGAAGTATTGGACTTGGATCATTCTATACTGCAATTCTCCTAATGAACTCACAGAAGTAGGAAAAGGGAGGAAACAAAACTTTATTTTCTTCCTTGTACCTTGATCCAAGTGATGCCCATTTTTTATACCATAAGGTAACTTGAAGACTATTGGGTTGACTCCTCAAGTGGTATCTAGGTAACTGAGGCTGGGTTGGTGGGTATCAGCTTTTGAGAGTTGTAGTTCCAAGAGAAGGCTCATAAAAGTGTTGATTATCTCAGCCAGATATTTTTGGGAAGACTTGCAACTTTTTACATAAAACAAATCAATGGCTTCTGGGCTGCCAAAGGGACACTCAAGTCTGTCCCAAGCAGCGTTAATAGGGTTGTCAATGTGAACAACTGAGTCTTTTGGTATGTTCAGGAGATTGAAGGCCTAGCCACCCAAGCTCTATCTTGCCTGATGAGGGATCATGAATGATCCGAATGCGTGCATTTCCTGTTTGGTGACCCGGAAGTGACGTGGTGCTGAGCGTGTGGACGGTTTGTGATCGGCTTTGTGTCCCGGCTTGCGCTGGAAGCCAACAGCGTGACGGGCATCGGCTTCCTCTCCACGCCTGCCTGCACACCACCTGGTGATCCACGGATGATCCTTTCTGTTTTTATCCGATCTTTTATCCAATTTTTTATGTGAGTGTAAATTTACTTATACCCTTTATCATTAAAGAAGGTATTGCACTTAGAGGCGCTGCTCTCTTGTTTATGTCTTGGTCTACAGAGTCTTCCTGCTCCGTTTAGCCGGCTGCCTTGAATTGCACACCTCCTCCGGACTTTGCCCATGGACTTCCTTGGGACCTTCTTTCCCTCTGCCCATGTTTACCCTCTACATGCCAAAGTGGTATGAGAGCTATTTCAACAAGTTTTGGTTAGAGTGACATGTGAGCGCAGTATTATTTGTTGTTATGCATTCTAGCCACCCAATAAGCAGATATAGTTATTTGTTTTTGGACATCAAGTTTACTGATTGTGGCTTTGAATATATTTTTCCAGCCTCTGTAGTTTTCATGTTTGCCTTTGAACACAGTGACACTTGTCTTGGTGAGCTCTTTGCAAAGCATGTGTAAGGGATGCCAAATGCACGTATCCAGCAGGGATGGCCAGATCAGTGTGCTACACCTCAAGGAATCAGGAACCAGACCAAGTATGATGACATAAAGTTTATTGACATAAAAAAACACCCACCCAACAGGCAACAAACAATAAACAATGTAAAACTAAAAAATAAATGTGACAGTGCAGCAAGCACAGAACAACCTAACTTCAAATACTATGTACAAAATGGAGGGAGCTCATATGAACAGGGCAGGATCAGGACTGGGACAGGAAACAAGGGAAGCAGAGCAGAATGCAGCATACTGATTGCAGGCTGCAGGATACTGGGTACTGGAAGCAGGTCACAAGATACAAGGCACAGGATCAGGCAGGGACACTGCTCACAGGTAGAACAAGAAAGCACAGATTTTCATCAAGGAAAGGATTAAAAACCCTCCCAGCAGGCAGCATCAGGAGCAGCCTAATTACTAGGATAAGTTGGCTGCTGGGAGACACTCGCTGGTCGCCAATGGAACTGTGTCCGGAAACCACAGTGACACCAGCAGATGACTCAGGTCCTGACACGAGTCCTGACAGCAAGTATTAAGGCTGCTTTCACACTGAAGCGTTTTACAGACGCTATTTAGCTAAAAATAGCGTCTGTAAAGCGCCTCAAAACTCCTTCCCAATCCACCCCAATATGAAAGCCCTGAGTGCTTTCACATTGGGGCGGTGCGCTTGCAGGACGTTACAAAAAGTCCTGCAAGCAGCATCTTTGGGGCGGTGAGGGGAGCGGTAATATACCGCTCCTCTACCGCCCCTGCCATTGAAATGAATGGCAAGCACTTCCGAAGCGGCTGCACACCACCTCGGTAGCGCTGAGAGCCGGCACTTTTAACCCCTTTGTGGGGGATTAATCGCTAAAACTAGCGGGTTTTACCGCGACCGCGGCTACCGCTTCAATGTGAAAGTAGCCTTAGAGAACTGTGATATGTCCGTGTTTTCATACTTTGAATGTTCAGCTGCATGTGGAACAAAGTCAGATACATTGGCTGATGTGCTGAGATTTAGTGACTTTGGGAAGAATGGTGGTGCAAAGGTGTTCATAACTGACAATGGCTCAGAGTTGATTGCTGTGTTGGATTTCAGTTGTGGAGCAGTGTACTTGGTAGGAGGTAATTGACTAGCTTCATGGTAAGATGTGTTGTCTATTATCTACATAGCAGTGCCTACAGTTGAGGGTTGAGTAGGCAGATTGTCTTGAGAGGTGGTAGGTGTAGTGTACTGACCTTGGTTAAGGGACAGCTACTGTGGCTGGGAGCTGAAGGTTTGGGAGATAGTGTTGGGAATATGATGCATATAATGCAATAGTGTGTCTGATGCTGTTAAATCTTTCACTTTCGCTAGGCGCTCACTCTACAATGTTTAACCTTGCCATGATTTTGATGTGCTCACATTGTTTCTCCAAAGCTTCCATCTCTGCTCTCTTATGCGTAACTTCTGTTTCCATCTCCGCTTCAATCTTTGCTTTCTTTAACCACTTCACGACCGCCATTATACGGCAGTACTTTGCCATGGAATACCGTTGTTATGGTAGCAGATAGCTGCCATAACCCCGGTATCATTTTAAAGGGCGGGTGGTTATGTACATTAAAGAAAGAATCCAGGCCTTTTTAAAGCAATCTACTGTGCTGGCCAGAACCACATTTTTCCACATTTTCACAGCTCTAACTGTAAAGAAACCTTTCCGTATTTTAAATCCTTTTTCCTCTAGGCGTAAAGAGTCCCCCCTTGTCCTCTGTGATGACCTTAAAGTGAATAACTTAACACCAAGTTCACTATATGGACCCCTTATGTATTTGTACATGTTGATCATATCCCCCCTTAATATTCTCTTCTCAAGAGACAATAAATTCAGCTCCTCTAATCTTTCCTCATAGCTGATCTCTTACAGGCCTCTTATCAGTTTGGTTGCCCTTTCTCCAGTTCCCAGATATCCTTTTTGAGATCTGGTGCCCGAAACTGAACTGAATATTCTAGATGAGGTCTTACTAATGATTTGTACAGGGGCAAAATAATATCTCTCTCTCTGGACTCCATACCTATCTTAATTAGTGTTGAGCGAACCCGGACTGTAACGTTCGGGTCCGTACCGAACTTTCGGGTGTCCGAGGCACGGACCCGGACATTTCAAAAATCGTTCGGGTTCGGTCCGGGGTTCTATCCATACCTCAGGTCTCTCTCTCTATAATAAAACGGGGACATGTTTAGTAATCATTCTGGAGTAGATCTTATAAGTCAAGTCAAAGCCCGTGGTCTAGAGTTTTTCCTATAGACCCTTGACCTCTTTCCCGTTGGTTTGACTATTCTCCGGACATTCTCTAGTCGATACTCCTTTCTAATCTCCTCGACTTAAATAACAGAGAACTCTTCTCTTATAATTCCCCCCTATACTAGTTGTACATGTTTATGTATTCCCCAGGTATATCACTTGAACCACAATTCAATAAGTGAAATTCCAGTAGTGTCTCCTGTTCCCCCCTGAGAAATGCGGATCTCCTTTTTCCTAAATTTTATGC
>BLSH010286103.1:335631-361428 GCA_018402905.1 Glandirana rugosa | reverse complement strand
CATGGATCCCACAAGACTTGTCTGTACCTTGTGCAGAATAAACATTTAGACCGGACTCACACAGCCATTCATATACTTCTTTTTTTGAATAGGCCTCAATACAAAAAAAAAAACCATGTTGGCTACCTCCTCCTACTCCTCTACCACCGCCACTTCCACCTACACTGCCACGGTCACGGCCTAGTCAACCTCTAGGCTCCTACTCCACATCCACCCCCCTTCCCATTTTTTTATTTGATTTTAATTTATTTTCCCTATCCCCATTTTTTTGTAGGGCACTTGCCCTAGTTTGAAGATGATTTTAGAACAGTTATATGGCTTCTACCGTTAATTAATACTTTTCAGACACAGTTTGAAGATGATCCACATTCACCTCCATTTTTGCATTTTTTATGTTTTTATTTTTTTTTAAATATTTAAAGTTATTTCCCTGTCCCCATTTTTTGTAGCTCACTTGCCCTACCCTTACCCCCATTTTACTTCCTTTTGCAGCCCTCTAGGGCTTTCCAGGACTTTGTTACAGCCATTTTTGTGCCTAAAAGTTCGGGTCCCCATTGATTTCAATGGGGTTCGTTGTCCGTGCGATCGTTCGGGTTCCGTCCGGACCCGGACCCGGACTTTTTCCCGAAGTTCGGACGGACCAGCAGAACCCGAACTTCCAGAGGTTCGCTCAACTCTAACCTTAATACAAGAAATGATTTAACTCGCTTTGGAAACCGCAACTTGGCATTGCATGCCATTATTAAGCTTATGATCTACCAAAACCCCCAGATCCTTCTCTACTAAGGATTCCCCCAGTTGTAACCCCCCCCCCCCCCAGTATGTACGATGCATGCATATTCCTAGCTCCCAAGCGCATAACCTTACATTTATCTACATTAAACCTCATTTGCCACATAATCACCCAATTAAATAGTGCATTGAGGTCGGCTTGTATGTTGGAGACATCCTGTAAGGATGTTATTCCACTGCATAGCTTGGTATCATCTGCAAACACTGAAATGGTACTTTTAATCCCAGACCTGATATCATTTATAAAGATATTAAAAAGTAAGGGTCCCAACACTGAACCTTGGGGTACACCACTGATAACCTTAGACCATTCAGAGTATGAATCATTAACCACCACTCTCTGAATTTGGCCTTTTTGCCAGTTTTCTATCCATTTACAAACTGATATTTCCAAGCCTGTGGACTTAACTTTACACATTAGCCATGTGTGGGAACTGTGTTAAACACTCTTGCAAAATCCAAGTATATCATGTCCACAGCCACCCCTCTGTCCAAGGTTTTACTTACCTCCTCATAAAAAGAAATAAGGTTTGTTTGACAACTTCTGTCTTTAATAAATCCATGCTGTCTGTTGCTTACAATATTTTTTTCCAACAAGAACTCATTTATGTGGTCTTTTATTAAACTCTCCAATATCTTCCCGACTATAGAAGTTAAACTAATAGGTCTATAGTTACTTGGTAAAAACTTTCAGACTGGTTTCAGTGGGAGAAATGGTGTCCCTTTGATGATGTCAGTTGGCAGTATAGTGCCTTGTATCAGTGGGAGAAATAGTGCACCAAGGGATGGATGAAGGCAAGCAAAGGGCTGCAATGAAATTATAAACTTAAACCAAAAAAAAAAACATGTGGGGGACTCTAAGGGAGGAGTGATGGACTGGGGGGGCAGAGTGATTGCTCTCTGGAGTTGGGCTTTAAAGAGTAACAATGTACATTGCAAGGATTTTAACAAACTTTGTTGCAGATTCCTACCATTGATATTCGGAAGAAACAGTTGTTTGGCCATGTGCAAAGTGAATGTGAAAGGGAGTGACTTTTCAATATTGAACAGCGGATGCACGTGCAGGGTTCTAATGAGGAAAGTGGCAGGGTCTGCATTCCTTTAGGCGTGAACAAGGCCGGCCTTACATTTTTCTGTCCAATTTTCTTTAGATTTATCTTTAACTATGTAGTACAAGGGCCTGCCTTATTGGATAAAATTGAAAGTGTTGTTTAGTTTTGACCTCATATAATATGGTTTATGGTAAATCTAAAGAAAATTGGACAGAAAATCTAACATGTATGGCCAGCCTTACTCTTTAGAAGTATGAAATTGCAATTTTTGTTGCAAAGGATGCTAAGATGCCAAAAGTATGACCTGTAACTTTGTGCAGACTTCTGGGAAAATCAGTGAGCCAATCGCACAAGCAGGAACTGACATTTCTGGTGGGTATTTCGTACACCATCTGTGTACGTAATGCCTCCAGGTTGCCATGTTGCAATGCATTTTACAGAAAATTACTGTGTTGCAGATTGAAAAGGAAAGGTAATTTTTAATAATGTTATATTACAGCATGGCTTGTGTCGCAATTGTATATGCTATATTATTATTTTTTTTAATATGTTTTTTCCCCATGAATATGGAGTTACCCTTTAAAGTGAGTTTGTGATTATAAAAGTGCATGCATACATTACCTAGAACTGGGTGTTTAAAGCATAAATCAACTTTTGGTAGGTTTACAATTAGTGGCCTTAGACACTTTCTCCCAGTGCCACTGACATTACCTGTTCTCAGTCAACTAAGACTAGTCATACACGGTTCGAATCAGCAGGAACCGGCCGAAATGTGAACCATTAATGGGCAGGCTGAATGTACCAAGTTGATCGATTGATCAACTTGGTACAATCAGCCTGCCTGATTCCCTTGCTGTAGCCGCTAGCGATTGCAGCACCATCTAGTGGTACTAGGATGTGTACAGTTAGGTTTTTCTGTAGGAAAATATAAGCAGGCTTGGCAGGCAGCCAAGCCTGTGTGTTTGATTCTTGGGCTGGCAGAAAGCCGGGGAGAGCTGGGTGACTCACAGGCAGCATCACTGAGAACTCCCACTTCTTCTGGAAAGGAAGGAGGAGAGGAGAGGTGGAGCTGCCTGGAGTATTCTGAGGGCCCTGTCCAATTCCCAACTAGGATTGGCAGGGGGAAGGCCCCCTCAAATACTCAGGGTCAGCCCAGCTGGGGAGGAGTTGTGATCGGGTGGAAGATGGAGATGGAGTGATAGGCTGTCATGGCCTTTGAGGGAGTTCCCCAGTCTGGGGGGGTGACCTTGGGTCTGTACTCGGGTGCAGACCAGGTGGCACAGGAAGAGCAAGAGGAGGACAGCAGGAGTACACTGCTGGGCAAGTCTCCAGGAGTTCCACAGAGGCAGCCAAGAGGGCTGGTGAGTGTTTACACAGTCAGAAGGACTGGGGAGGCACACCTGAGAGGACTGGGAGAGTATAGTCTGGGATGGGTGCAGAGCCAGTGAAGTGGACTGTGGTGTCATGGGCAGTGGAGAGAGGCAGCTGCAGCCAGGAGGGCTGGCAGGGCCTGAGGATGTGGTGCTAGGATCAGTAGCTACGTGGACAGCTAGCACTAGGACTACCACAATTTTTTGCTACACCAAAGGTGTCCACGATCCCTGCCTACAAAGGGAATTTGCTAAGGCCTGGCTGAGCCAGTGTCAGGCCTAAACTTCAGTGCTAGCTGGTCCTAGAAGTAAGGAAGTGTAACCAAGTGATGTGCTGGAGCTGGAAGTGAGGAGGTGTATATACAAGGAGTATATATAGTTGAAGTCCCAATTCTTATTTCTTCTAGGGAGGCATCACATACTTACCCTTACCCCATCCAAGTTTAAATCCCCTCAATAAAACATAAAAACAAAGTAGGACTGCTTCTTGACTTCTGAGGGTCTGAAGAAAGTAGGCCTGGCTTTGCAGGTTGAGAGATGGACCACAACTACCAGCAGCCCCTATGGGGGTACCGCTACACAATAATCACTGTCTTCTCCTGGCAGGGACAGCTTCCCTCACCCCCCACTTCACCAGACAATGGCCTGGCAGGAGGGATTCCCACACCAAAACTGCCTGTGTTGATGGGGGAATCAAGCAAATTTATTTTTCTCCGTGTATGCCCGGGCTAAGATTTGGACTGTGTGGTCCTTGCAGGGCACACAAACTTTTCTTACAAGCCTTCACTATTGGACCTTGCTCTTTCATGCATGTTGTAGTCTCCAATTGTACTCCCCTTGTACAGGAATAGAGAAAAGGCAGTGAAGCCCATTCAGATCTCAGCAGAGCAGGGGCAGGTAAGTGTGAAAACACACAGAAACAAGCTGCCTAAAACAAACACTGTCACATATTGAGAGCCCAAACAGCTTAGAACCACACCTCAGCAATTGGTGAGTCAGCGAGTATTACTGTTAATTGACATGGAATGTTTTCATACAAAATGAAAATGAAAAAAACTAAATGACAAACATGTTTTATTTATGTATTTTTTGTGAGCATATGAATACAGGTAAGTGTGTGCTTGGTAAGGGATGCTGTGGGGGTCCTTCCTAACCACTTGCAATTAATGTTTCTGTAGCACCCTTCTAGTTTGGTCGCTTGTAGTATTGAGGCAAACATAATTTTTGGCTCCTCTGTAGCCAGTGGAGAAAAGTTTGATTGCTTTCGGCTGTTCTGGGTTCTCCTGGTTACAGGTTTGACTGGTTTCTGGTAAGTTCCAGAATTTAGTTAGCTGGAAGAGGCAGACCCTCAACTTGCATTTTCATACAGCTTCAGCTAATCCCTGGTGAGAAAAGTGACCAGTAGGTGGCTAGAGCCTAGAGCGGAGTCCTTGTCATGGTAGAGAAGACCCAGTCTGAGGGCTCTGGCCCTCTGGATCACTTAGCTGAAGTTTGGAGGAGGGCATCAGGGTCCCAGCTGTGGGAGAGCTGAGGGATCCCTGTCAAAGGTTGCTGGGATCAGTTTGAAGGAAGCCCACAGAGGATCTGACTTGAGGCTCACAGTACAGGAGCTGTCTGATGCTGCAGGGAAGCATTCAAGTAGCCATGGCACAATGAGTACAAGCCTGATATAGATCCTAGACCTAGAGACTGTCCTTGTTAACTCTTGGAGAGACTGCTCCAGATTTGCTGGCTTAGGTTTGTTACATTGGGGTCCCCCAAGTTGTAGTTCACTTATTACTAGCCTCAAGAGGGGTTTCAACCTGAAGAGACAGTCATAGTCAGAGAGTGTCCTCCATTATACTTTGGACTAAATGTGGAGTATTGCAAGGCTCACCTTGTACCCTATTCAAGTTCTTCAAACAATAAATCTAAAAAGACTCTTCCTGCCTGGTTCTTGTGTAGAGAGACTGGGAAACTATAGTATGCCTATCTGCTTGTGGCCACTTGGGAATAGACAAACAGCAGGACCCATCAGGGGTCTGTAAGCTACACTTCCTTTTCTGTGAGGATAATGCACACTTTTTAGGATTGAATATTTTGACACAGAAATTTCCCAGCAGGTTACCAAATTTTTAGAATTATTCATTTGTAAGTGCTGTGGGGGGTTAGCTCAATGGGGATCACCTTCCCTGAGAAAAAGGTAGTCCAAATGGCAGGTTTTCTTAAAATCTGACTTGTAGCCAGTTTTATTTAAAAGGTTGCATGAAAAATCAAATAGACAAAACAGAAGAAAAAATTCTGCCATCCAGGCAATAACTAAAAATTTCAGCTTCCTAACTCACAGGTGAAAGGCTTCTCCCAGTCAGCCACAAAACAAAGCTAATGCAAACCTTTTTCTTTCTCTCACAAAACAAACTTCACATCAGTAGCTCTCTCGGGGTTTGGCTTTGTGTGTCCCAGGCCAAGAGCAATCTCCTGCTCCAGTCCTGCTTTATTTATACCACCTATTGGTGGACACAAGTGGACCACAAAATCTGGTCCGGAACCAACTCTGCCAAGGTGACTGGTAAAACCTGGACCAGATTCCACCTTAGTTCCCTGCAAATGAATGCATGCAAGGTAAAACATAACATCCATCAATCACCTCGCCTTTCATAATGTCACAGTGCTTATTAGTGATCATATCTCATTCTCTACCCATGCACTACATATTATCACTTATAATATCACAAGTATTCATACCCCTTGAAATTTTCCACATTTTGTCATGTTACAACCAAAAACATAAATGTATTTTATTGAGATTTTATGTAATAGACCAACACAAAGTGGCACATAATTGTGAAGTGGAATGAAGATGATAAATGATTTTCAATTTTTTTTTACAAATAAATATCTGAAAAGTGTGGCGTGCATTTGTATTTAGCCCCCTTTACTCTGATACCCCTAACTAAAATCTAGTGGAACCAATTGCGTTCAGAAGTCACCTAATTGGTAAATAGAGTCCACCTGTGTGTAATTTAATCTCTCTATAAATACAGCTGTTCTGCGAAGCCCTCAGAGGTTTGTTGGAGAACCTTAGTGAACAAACAGAATCATGAACACCAAGGAACACACCAGACAGGTCAGGGATAAAGTTGTGGAGAAGTTTAAAACAGGGTTAGGTTATAAAAAAAATATCCCAAGCTTTGAAAGTCTCATGGAGCACTGTTCAATCCATCATCCAAAAATGGAAAGAGTGTGGCACAACTGCAAACCTACCAAGACATGCCTGTCCACCTAAACTGACAGGCCTGGCAAGGAGAACATTAATCAGAGAAGCAGCCAAGAGGACTATGGTAACTCTGGAGGAGCTTCAAAGATCCACAGCTCAGGTGAGAGAATCTGTCCACAGGACAACTATTAGTTGTGCACTCCACAAATCTGGTCTTTATGGAAGAGTGGCAAGAAGAAAGCCATTGTTGAAAGAAAGCCATAAGAAGTCCTGTTTGGAGTTTGTTAGAAGCCATGTGGGGGACACAGCAAACATGTGGAAGATGATGCTCTGGGCAGATGAGACCAAAATTGAACTTTTGGCCTAGAAGCAAAACGCTGTGTGGCAGAAAACTAGCACTGCACATCACCGTGAACAAACCATCCCACCCGTGAAACATGGTAGTAGCAGCATCATGTTGTGGGGATGCTTTTCTTCAGCAGGGACAGGGAAGCTTGTCAGAGTTGATGAGAAGATGGATGGAGCCAAATACAGGGCAATCTTAGAAGAAAACCTGTTAGAGTCTGCAAAAGATTTGAGACTGGGGCAGAGGTTTACCTTCCAGCAGGACAACGACCCTAAACATACAGCCAGAGCTACAATGGAATGGTTTAGATTAAAGCAAATTCATGTGTTAGAATGGCCCGGTCAAAGTCTAGACCTAAATTCAATTGAGAATCTGTGGCAAGACTTGAAAATTGCTGCATCCAATCTGACATAGCTTGAGCTATTTCGCAAAGAAGAATGGGCAAACATTTTACTCTCTAGATGTGCTAAGCTGGTAGAGATATACCCAAAAAGGCTTGCAGCTGTAATTGCAAGGAAAGATAGTTCTACAAAGTATCGGGTGGTTCTACAAAGTATTGGGGGGCTGAATATAAATGCACGCCACACTTTCCACATATTTATTTGTAAAAAAAATGGAAAAACATTTATCATTTTCCTTTCACTTCACAATTATGTGCCAATTTATCTCAATAAAATGCATTTACATTTTTGGTTGTAACATGACAAAATGTGAAAAATTTCAAGGGGTATGAATACTTTTTCAAGGCAGTGTATATTTGAATGGTTATCAATATCTGGTAAAAGACGGTCGCTATTAATGAATACGTACAGTATGTACCCTAGGAGGAAGTACAAATAAAGAAAGAAAGATATGCAAAGAATCTTTTTTGATTTTTTGTGCAAAAAATCTTTTATGAATTTTTTGCAAATTCATAAATTAAAAGTTTGAAACATAGCAATAAGTGCCCCTGCAAAACACATTGGTACTGTACATGTCTTTTTAATCAAAATAAACAACAGATGTGAAAAACATTCAGTCTACAGAGTAACGTGTGCGTTATCCCATGCCATGTGGCACTGCACTTTACAATATTAGCTAACACAATCCTCCATTCTTTCTTTAGTGGTCACATCTCCATGTTAATCAGTAACCACAAGTGCCTTTCTCCAAAGTGAGGAATTATAGTATTACAGCAGCTATTGAAATAGGTGTGTTAGCTAAGGTGCACAAGTTATCAAACTACATTTTTTCATTACACCTCAAAATAACTTGCATCTTAAACCTTCAGCTCACAAACCTAAATATAACAAAGATGTGAACATTTTTTTCATCTAAAATCAGGACTGATCTGCAGCAATCTATATTTTGCACCCATCACCAGCGTTCTGCCTTTATTTAAACACTTATCTGAGGTTTTCCATCTTACATTTTAATAGGAAAAAAATAAGTCACACGACCTTCTTTGTTTATTTCAGGCTGATTTACACCAGATTCACTCCAGTGTGTTTTTTATTCTGCATAAAAAAATGCATGGATAGTGTTTAACATTAATTCCAATGGCCCTAGTTCCCACCAGTGTAGTGCAATTCCAATGCACTCAGCAAAAGTATAACATGTTGCATTTTTTCTGTATGGAACTCATTTGAAACATAAATTGTGAGTGAGGGTAAAGGGCCCCCAGCCTATACCCCAAGAATTGATTGAAGGGATTGGACTATCACGACACCAGAAATGCAACGTATAACATCACAGTTAAAATGTATATCACGATTTTTATTATTGATACATTCCATTAAAAAACAAGGACAGTGAACATAAAAAATCCCTAAATACACCAATCTGCATCACACCCCGTGTCAGTGGGGAGGGAAGAAGAGGGTTGGATGGTGTTAGGACATAGATATCGTGACTTCTACATGTTTCGCGGGTTACCGCTTCATCAGGAGGGATATCTACAGTAGTTGAAAATACATAATTAATGATCATGAAAAAAGAAGGGGATTTGGGACTTTAGATGAGGCACATAATAAATGTGCCTCCATCCCTGCTTATAATAGACGAAAAAGGGGAGTTTGGGACTTTAAATGAGGCAGTGGATAAATGAGGTAGAATGTTGTAAAACATATTTTATTGACATAAGTGGATAGCCAATGCATGACAACAGTGTAGATCATGTAAAATAATTATATTGATAATTCATATATATATACACATTTGCACAAAGGCACATCATAAACATCACAAATTGATATATATACACACATGTGAAAACACATGGAAACCTGCTGACATTGAATAGATTGTAATTCATTAGTATATACACATAAATCAACTGGGCAGCACTTAGCATGGTCAATTGTATTGTACAAAAAGTATGAAATGTTATAAAAGGTAGATGGATGAATTCCCATTAGGGCATGTAGCCACATCCTATATGCCGACGTGTTTCATGTAAAGAACACTTCTTCAGGAGCGGATTCTATGGGGTATCTACAAAAAACAAATTGTTATTGAGTCTAATGTTAGGCGGGGCAATGGAAGGACAAAAAGGTTGATACTGAGTACTTACATCAGGCTTAGCAAAGTGGTATGTGGTGGGTATGAGGCCAGGACCAGGGGAACAGTCTATCCCGGGAGCTGAGGTGGTCACGCAGTCCGCACCAACAGGGCGCATTGGCAGTGATCCACAGGCGCAGGATATTGGTCTCCATGAAGATGTGAAATGGATAAAAAATCAAAAAAGAAAGGTAGCAGCAATGGAATCTGAGGAGAATATGTGACCAATATTGAGTAAGGTAAGTATGGTTTGTAAAATAAAGTGCAAAACATGCAGACCAGGGGCCCATATGCATGTAATGGGTAAGGTGAAAGCATACCAAATTCCAAGAGGTGATGAAGTGAATGAACATCCAAAAAAACCTCATAGGACCCAATCACCAAAGAAGCAGGGGGAGAGGTGAAAGAGAAACAAGGAAACCGAGTGGAGACCAGTAAGAGTACCCATAGGGAGAGATACCTGTAGTCTGTGAGAAGGTGATATGGCTGCATGATGCACCATCTGCTAATACGTGACAAAACAAACTGCGTCTGGGGAGGCGCCTTATATACACCCAGCACGTACGGACACCGACCACCAGCGTCACGCTAGCACGAACATGTGAGGGAAGGGGCCGAAGCCTGAGCGGAAAAGACCGCTCCTAACTTCCGCCCATAATCCCACCTGTGTCGGCCAAGATGGAAAACATGCGCTCCCGCCGGGACGCCAATAGAGGACGTCAAGCAAGGAGAGGGATGTGTGGCGCCGATGCGCCGTGGTCACTCGCCCGATTCCCACCCCAACTGGAACAAGGAGAGTAAGGGGAGGACGCACAGGGCGCATCGCAGCTCCCGGGTAATAGACAGCAACCCGGCCCCCGCTCCACAAGGACACCCAATAACAGCCTATGTATTTTCCTCATGTTTGGTACCCCCGACACCTCCTGTGGTGGACCCAGCTTGGTCCGTACTTCCTTGACCTTTCCCTCATGTCTTCCCTTCCCCCCTCCTCCTTGGTTTCTTTTTCTTTCTTTCTTTTTTCTTTCTTTACCTTGTTTTCCCCTGCTTTTTTGTCTCTCTCTTTCCCCTTCTCCTCCCCTCTCCCTCTGTTCCCCCTCCTTCCTTTTCTTTCTTCCCGCCCTCTTTCCAGTTCATCCCTTCTCCCTCCCTTCCCCCTTCATTTTCCCCTTTCCCTCCGCTATATATCTTTCTTTCCTCCTTTGTATAGCTTCTGTCCCTTTCCTGTCTATTCCTTTCGGTCCCTTCCCTTCTCCCCTTTTTTCTCTGAATCGTTCTCCCTTCCCACCCTGTACTCCCCCTGTCCTTCCCCTCCCCCCCCCCCCTTTTTTTCTCCGCCTTCCAACCCACACATGTGTAATTGTAACCCTGTTTTAGCATAGGAATTTATTTATTTCCATATACATCACCCCACGTCTGCCGATGAGGGACGCGATAGTGCATCTAGGCCACACCTAGTTTGACTGGACATTCGGGTAAGCCAAGCCATACCTCTATCCCCCCTTGACACTGTACAAACATATTATGTATTTTCAACTACTGTAGATATCCCTCCTGATGAAGCGGTAACCCACGAAACATATAGAGGTCACGATATCTGTCCTAACACCATCCAACCCTCTTCTTCCCTCCCCACTGACACGGGGTGTGATGCAGATTGGTGTATTTAGGGGTTTCTTATGTTCACTGTCCTTGTTTTTTAATGGAATGTATCAATAATAAAAATTGTGATATACATTTTAACGGTGATGTTATACATTGTATTTCTGGTGTCGTGATAGTCCAATCCCTTCCATCAATTCTTGGGGTATAGGCTGGGGACCTTTAACCCTGACTCACAATTAACTGTTCACTATGGACGAGACACCCTAATCTTGTATTTCCCCTTATTGGTCGATTGAGGTATTATACTCATTTGAAACGTGGAAAAATGCATCAAAAACAAATTGGAGCGCACATGTCTTCAATTGTTGAAGAAAAAAAGAGGGGAAGAATGCACTGGAGCCCATCAAAAGCAGGCATGCAGAAACTCATCCAGAATGCAGAAATTGTGGTGTGAACTGGCCCGTTCGTCTTGTGCACTGGCCTGTTAGATGCATCAAGTGAAACCGGTACCTCTCTGCAGTAAAGCTTATTCAACAGCAATTGACATTTAGCAAATATAATATCTATCTAAATTAACCACTTCAATACAGAGCACTCCTGCCCAATTTTCAGCTTTCAGTGCTGTCGCACCTTGAATAACAATTGCGCGGTCAAGCAACACTGAACCCATATGAAATTTCAGTCATTTTTTTCACACAAACAGAGCTTTCTTTTGGTGGTATTTAATCACCACTGTTTTTTTTTTTTTTTCTAAATAAACGAAAAAAGGTCCAAAATTTATTTTAAAAATGCATGTTTCTGTGTTTCTTTTATACATTTTACAGATAAAAAAATCTTTCTCCATACGTTTCTGCCAAACTGTATTCTACTACATTTCTTTGGTGAAAATAACCCAAAACAATGCTTATTAGTTAGTCTGTAGGAATGTTATATAGTCGACAAACTATGGTATATATATCTGAAATTTAATCAATCCTGATGTACTGAAGGCCTGTCTCAATAGTTGAGGCCCAAAAACACCAGGACAATACAAATATATATCAGTAAGAGGCATGATAAGTTTTTTGAAGTAGTAATTTTTTGTCACATTATTGTGAAAAATTAAGACATTTTTTTAAAAATTATTTTTTTTTACAATTTTTTCTTTACATGCTGTCACCAGTGCAGTACAGCATCATCAAATAACTGGTGTCTTGGTGATCAGGCACTGACTGGTGAGTATGCAAATTTTTTTTTTTAACATACTGTGACCAGAGCAATTCAGTGTTACCATAGTAACACTGAACTACTATGGGGAAGTGATCAGGATTTTTTTTTTTTGCATGTTGTGATTGCTTATACTGTACCAGTGAATTTCACTGGTATAAGCAACCATTTTTACTGAATGAAATTGATTCATTAAGTGTGTACTGTTGTGATTATCAACAGTTAATCACATGGTACAGATGGGCTGTAATTGGTCCTGTCTGTACCATGTGATCGCTGTGACCAATCACAGCTAGCAACAGAGCCAGAGCCAGTATAAGGTGGATTAGGCAACCACCTTAGGGCGCCAGGATAGAGGGGGCGGTAAAATCTGGTGGACACAGCCGGTGACAGATCGCGCCGCAGCACGGCCTGTGGAGAGCATGCCTTTGTCCACCTGGAATGGCTAATGTCCCACCCAGCCATCATTTGACAATAGGCTGGGTGGGAAGTGGTTAATGTACACAGCCCGAATGTAAAGAGAAAAAGACAGTGTTACATTTGTTTGCAATCAAGATAACACTGCAGGGCAGAAGAGACTAAAGGCAGCCATAGATGGTTCAATTTTCTTTCTCGCAACCCGTCGATTCCCCATCAACACTAACTTCCTCCCATGAAGCTATTGTGTTCACCCGGCAGGGGGAGGGGGGTGCATGTACATCACAGTGATTATTGCTAGTGGCTATAGCAATAAATACTAAAAATACATCCCCTAAACTGCACCTGAATTGTTGGTGAGTGTGGAACTGAGCTTGTGTGATATTCTCAGCAGTCCCTTTGGGGGTAAGCATTATTTAATATTCAGTGTTATGCAAGCATGTACTCTTTTCAAAATATGTTAAAGGTGCTCACAACTTATCCATGACAGGTAGCTGGATAAAAAGACCACATTTAGACCTACAAAATAACAATAATTGATAAATATAAGCTCAATAGCCAAACAGTGAAATTTCCTCAAAGGAAAAAGGGGGTGCGGGCATTTCAGCTTACCCAATTTGTGATCAAAACAACATGCCTCAAAAGTCCAACAACCAGCATGGTGGGTGATCCGTGCATCAATGCAAAAGCACCACCCTGGTCTTATATAGGGAAGGGATTCCAATTAAGTGTGCAGCCAATGAGGGGGGTAACATGAGCAGCACCTGTGAGTCCAGGAAATGGATAGATTGGCCCAACCAAAACAACGCCTGGGCTGCAATAGTGTGTCCACCAGAACAGATGGAGAAACTCCCCACATGCCCTGTGACTTCTGGCTGCCCTTGATATTATGTCTGTCGCAGTGTGGTGATGTAAGCCGCACAGCCTGTTGCTGGAAAGGTGCAGGCAGGCATAAGACCTCCCAGTCCGTCACCACAGGGGAATTGCGCACTGATGCAGACTGGATGGATGAAAGGGAATCCTTCCATCCGTGAGGGAGGAAAATCCCCCGCTCCCGCCAGCAATGTCGGTGGTGCGAAGACCACATGTGTCAGGCACCACATCAGACTGCCCAGCAGGACCGAATTTACATCACAGGAGCCTGTAGGCATAGAATTCAGAAGAGCCCCCCTGTATTTTCACTAAAAGTACACTAAAATCGATATTAACATACACCCCCACAGCAGCAGGCGGGAGAGAAGGGGAGTCGTCAGTACTATGGGGGGGGACCATGGAAGCACACAGGGGCCTGGGGCAGCAGAAGGAAGAGGAACTGGAAGGCTGGGGACGACATTCTCTAGAACCATTTGCCTGTATTTTGCTCCTGCAGCGGCTAAATGCCAGCAGGAGGTAGAGGAAGAGAAAACTACCTTTGGCCCCTGCAGGAGGAAAATACAGGTGAATAGTTATAGTAAATACCACCCTCGCCACCACTCCTGTGCAGGTGTGACAGGGAAGCTACACCAGCCCCCTGAAGCTACGCTTGTGGTGTGGTCTAATAATGTGTGTAGCCAGGAGCTGGATATATGCATATATATTTCTGCAATCAGGAGACAATGTGTGGTTTTGCTGGTGGAAGCTGTTTCCGTCTAGTGCTGAGTTTGGTGCTGACCTGATGTATTCTTCAGGCAGAGCAAAGCATCTTGGAATATGTAGTCCAAATTGGGGAGATTTGCCATCTAGCTGAGTCAGTGGGAACTACAACTTCCAGATGGCTGATGGTGGAAAACAGATCGCTGGGAAAAGCTATAAGAGGGATAGATTGAGGCCTGTGCACTCTCTTGGGACCCAGCATAAATCTGAGTGCAGGGACTCTGTGACGGTGTATGCTGCAGCTGAATCACGGACTGTATCTGCAGAACTGTACAGCGGATATTCGGAGGAACATCAGCGGACAGCACCCCTTGGCTGTTCGGTGGCAGCCTGGCAGCTGCTCCTATTCCATTTGTCCTGTGGTGACAGCAGATTCGTGTGAGCCGTAGCGCAGTGCGGGGGAGGCCGAACGCCATTCCTGGAGCTACGTTTCTGAGAGGGAGCCATCATTATCATCATCATCCCCTGTTCCAGTTCCAGTGTGGTGAGCAGGCAATAGCCCAATCCTAAAGACACTGTATATAGACACCATTCACTTATCATCCTTAGAGCCAAGGACCTAGGCCTAATCTCATAGATACATATATACGGAAATCTTTACCTTCCATCACCCTGCTTCTACTTGTAGTTCTACAAAGGGCAACTTCTTTGAGTCAGTGATCACTGTGCTTCCATCTACAGTTTATTCAACACAGGAAGATTTGCTTCTTTGCTTACTCCAAATCAATTGATTCAAGTTGTTTTGCTCTGCCATTTAAAAACTACTTGCATGAAATTGTTTTCAAAGGGCTAGCTGAAGATCAACGGGATTGCTACACAGTTAATACAAGACTACTCTTTACCTCTCTTCTACTGAGCTCATAGAGCTAAAATTCACCAAGAACTCTCTGAAAGAGCTGGTAGAATCTCAATACAATTTCTTTTTGTCAATGTTCTAACCCTATATTTACTGTTCTGCATCTGTGTGCTGAGGAGCAGAGAGAGAGGGGTCTGACCCAACTAAGAGTCATTCCTCTGCCCTCCTGTTATACCTGCTCACATAGCCATCGTTTTGCACTTTGCTGTGAACAGAGGTTATAGTTTTCACTGTTGATTGTGCTATATTGATATGTGGTTGTCATATAGTTACCAATAACATTTCTAATAAAGATACCGTTCTAAACTGTAAACTTGTATTGCACTTTCAATTGTTTGTCATCTTACTAAAGTAAACAAGCTCATTAGTTCAATCAACTCTGGTGTACTTATTCAATTGCTTTCATTATTAAGAGGGAAAATTACTGAACCCAGGGTGTCAGAGGTGGCGCAGGACTTGCAGGGTCAGGGCAACCAGTGGGGTACTGATTTATTTAGCGACCCTCACAAGGGCAGCGCTACATGTATCTAGGTTTCAGACATGATTCAAAACCTGGATTGTCCAGGTGAATCCCAGACAGGTCTCTCTAGCTCCTGTGAAGTAGATGTCCAGTAGAAGCTGTCAGGCCACACTGGGAGTTCTAGTTCCACAACAGCTCGTGGAAGACATGTCCAGTTTGCAGTTTTGTAGCAGAGTCATGTCCCTGCAGAGGAGAAACATGCCCCCAGGAACCAGGCACGGCCATCAGAGCTCCCAGCCAGCTGCTGCCCAGAAAGAGGAACGGGGGGAGTGCAGGTCACCGGGAGACTAGGATGGATACCAGGGAGATCAGCACCTGTCAGTATGGTGTAGTGGGACACCTGTGAAACCTCCACCACAGAGACCCCCACAGCTCCTCAGTCCAGGCTGATATCGTGACAACCCTAAGTGTGGCTGGGGGATCAATCACAGCAACAGTGCCCTGTGTTTGTGTCTTTCCCTGCCACAGACAAAATCCGGTTTCTCTCCGAATCCCTCGCTTTTAGCTGCTGCAGGGAGAGACACAGACACAGGGCATAATTCCTGTGATTGCTCCCCCCACACCGATCCCTCGCCCTGTCTTCCTCACAACTGACTTTCCCTACTATTTGGGCCCCCTACAGGGCGACTGGTGCTACCCCCCTGTCGGTGGCCCTGCTTGATAGTGTCACCCCTCTGGTGGGTGCCCCACACCCCCGTAGTGCCTGGCATGCACCCCTCTATGAAGGGTGCCTGTAGGCACATGCCACCCATGGTAAATCCAGTCCTGCCACCCGGGGAAGATAGTAGGGGGGAAAAAAGCCCAATTCACCTCAAAACATCCTAACTTGAAGAAGGATGTTTTTTACTTTCAAAAAGGTCTTATTTTTCAAATAATTGTTACAGACAGACAGTCTTATTTAGGGTAATATTAACTTCTCACATAGTCAATAAACTACAGGTAAAAGTCTATTTCATGTGATATAATCATAAAATCAGAACCATCAAGACGGAGGGACACCGGTAAATGCATATTTAATGGATACGGTATTGTACCAGGACCAAACAAATACCTTTATTTCAGAATGAGCTGGTGTAGAATCAAGGCAGTGTGGCTAACCCCAACGGAGTTAAGAGATAGGAGACACCCTCCCCCCAGCACCCCTAGTGGGATCAAACTGTGCTGGGTAGAAGGCTACCCCCCTTCTCCCCCCTATCAGCCCTGAATTCATCGAAAACCAATTAGCCTATGTCCTGACCTGGTCCTTTGCGGGGATTGGGCAACCTTTTCATGTCTTATAGTTGTTGCTTTAGTATCAATCGCCCATCTCTAGAAGCAGTGGACGCGTCTTGCCGTGTAACAGTAAAACTGTAAGAACATAAAACAAGGAGAAGAGCAGATAGATAGAAGGAGGTGAAGAATACAAAGAAAGGGGAACTAATACATCAAACTTATTTGTGAGTCAGTCACGCGTTGGGTTGGAGAGACCCTGAGGGATTCAAACCGGGAGACAGGGGAATACTCATGCATAGTGCCCAAGGTTCCCAAACAGATTCAAACTTTTTGGGTGAGTCTGTGAGTACGCTGACCAGTTTTTACTGTGACATGATCCACGATACTTTCCTAGTCACTGCTTTCTGGAAAGTACGTGGCTTCTTCCAGGCCCTGGCTATGGAAATTTTGGCTCCCAGAAGAATAAAATGTGTCAAACTTTGAGCTGATTTTGGGATGTTTGGTATATGAGAATTTAGTAGGGCAACCGCTGGTGTTCTGGGGATTACGAGTGTAGTTACTCTGAAAATAAGATTGAATATTCTTTTCCATAGTGGTCTGATTCTGGGGCATTCCCACCAGATGTGAATCATTGATCTGAGTAGATGGCAACCTCTAAAGCATTGTGGGTCTACATTGGGGAAGATACCCGCTAGCCTAGAGGGAGTCATGTACCAGCTGCAAATAACTTTAACACCTGTAGACCCGATATACGGGAAAAATTATCCAAGGTCTGGCAGAGGTTAGGGAGGGAGGTGATTGGAGATGTGAGAAATAGCAGCATGTCATCCCCAAACAGACCGCATTTGTGAACTTGGGGACTGCAAAATACACCTTTAATATTAGGGTTTACCCTAATTGCTACTGCGAGCGTCTCAATGGCAATTGCAAAAAGTAAAGGGGATAGGGGGCATCCTTGTCTTGTCCCCCTAGCTATATTAATTGGAGGGGAGTAATAACCTTGCATATGAATTAAAGCTTTAGGAAAGGAGTATACGGATCTAATGATGCCTATGAAGCGGTCCCCAAACCCCCAGTGCTCCAAAAGCTTAAATATATAAGGCCAGGTGACAGAGTCAAAAGCTTTTTGTATGTCAAGTGAAAGAAACATACCCTGTTGTTTCTTTTCCCCTGGCCAGTTGGATTGTAAAATGGAGATGATGTCTATGACCCTTCTGGTCTGATCAGGGCCCTGTCTGCCTGGGATGAACCCCACTTGGTCCTTGTGAACATACTGGTTAATGAATGAGGCTAGAAGTTTCACTAGGATTTTTAGGTCATTATTAATATGGGAAATTAGCCTATAGTTGCCCACATCCTCTGGATTCTTGTCAGGTTTGGGGATCACAGAAATTAATGCGGTGTTTAGAGCTGAATTAAGTGAGGCACCTGTTACTCTTGAGTTAAAAAACTTTGCCATATGTGGAATAGGGGTGCTGAATTTAATCGATGCATCGCGATTCGGACGTCCGCGATGCGGCATCGATGCAGCGACTGCCCATAATCGATTATGGGTGACGTCATCCGACTTGTGGGTGACCTCGGCACAACACAACTTGCAAATGACTTCTGTAATAGAAGTCAATGCAAGTCGCCCCCAAGTCGTACAGGAACCTTTTTCTAAGTCAGAGCGACTTGAGTCGCTCCGACTTGGAACAGTTACAATTTGCATGGAGGCGACTTGTCAGGCGACACCCCACACTCACCCACTGACACCCCACACCCACCCACTGACGATTTGATGTCGAGCTTTAAGGGATTTATAGGTTTGTTCCAACCGCGTGACCTCCGTGGAATGTTCTTTCTTGCGTTTAGCGGCTATTTGAATTAATGTACTTCTTATAGACACCTTATGGGCCGCCCATATTGTCTCCGCCGAGACATCCTCTGTGTCATTGTGGAGAAAGTATTCTTTCAGCGCTTTATCAATAATATTGACCGTCACTGGGTCGGAGAGTAGGGACTCATTTAACCTCCAGAAGGAGAGAGAGCAGCGTGGGGCGTCACATAAGAGGGACATGGTGACTAGAGAGTGGTCAGATGTTGGGGTGTCAATAATTTGGGAATTAGTCACTAATGGAAGTTTATGGGTGGGAATTAGGATGTGGTCGATCCAGGCATAGGATGGGTGGGGGTTTGAGAAGTGGGTGTAATCCCTTTTCGAGGGATTCACATCCCGCCAGACCTTGAGTGTGGATCATCTTTGCAATTTTGAGGCTAGCTTTAGAAGGACAAGTTAGGAGCGGTTTTGTGGGGTTGGATTTGTCCATCCCCTGGTCGAAAGCGATATTTGAGTCCCCCCCCCCCCCAGAATGGGGGTCCACTCCAGGAGGGGGTTCAGCACACTTAACATGGTTTGGAAGAATTCAGTTTGGCCTTTGTTGGGGGCATAGTATGGAATAATTGAGTAAAGGTGGCCATCTATCCATCCCTTGACTAGGAGGAATCTCCCTTTTGGGTCTTTATATTCACCTTTCAGGGTAAAGTTACATCGTCTTGAGATCAAGGTAGCTACTCCCTTAGTTTTGTTTTTGGATCCCGCCAAGAAGAAAACTGGGAAGTGTTGGTGAAGAAACTTTGGTGTGAAGCTACGTGGAAAGTGCGTCTCCTGGACTACCACTAAGTCTATATGTTGGGATTTATAAAAATTGAAAATTTTCCGCCTTTTAAGTGGGGAGTTTAGACCTTGTGCATTATGTGTGGCCAGTTTAATGGTGGAGAGATTGACATTAGCCATGAACAGAGGTGTTTTGGAGCTAGTGGTTACCTTATTGAGAAGTTTGGTCCCCAATTGAAGCGATATCCCGAATGCCCTCCAGGAGAGGAAACAGCAATTCGCGAGATGATGTGACTGGCGATTAAATAAAAAGAGCCAATGAATTCATTTTCCCCTAAAAGGAGTACAGATAGGATTAGAGAGAAGGACAGAACAGAAGAGAGGAGGTAGAACAACAAACAAAACAAGAAATGAAGATGTAAGTTGGTACATCTCCAAAAGAAAATATATGAACCAAGGGCATATAAAAGGGTCCCCCGAGTCCATACGTCTCAAATGTCTGAACCGTAGTCCAGACGCCCTATTCCCCAGAGACCAGAGTATCTGAGCAAAAGGAGGAGGTACATTGGTAACACCCGAAGCCTCGGAGCCCCTTTTCTTAAGAAAAAGTGAAAGTGGGGCGGGGGAGGGAACCCCGGATGTTTAACACAGGAGAAAAAGATAAATGTTTGTACTAGAAGTGGATCCCCCGGTAGAAACACAGACCAGCTTAGGTCAATATCCTCAGTTGTGAAAACCAATGGAGAGCGTAAATTTAGGAACCACCAGCAAACTATATGATAGGAAGGACCAAAGTTGTAAAAAAATACAGTTCCTGTAAAAAATTGTAAAAACCAAACCGAAACATTTTAAGGCAAACTGTAACGGGTGAAGTTAATGGAGGCCTAGGGGCCTCTCGTCTGCTCAGCCGAGCATGGATGACCTGCGTTCAAATATTAGAATAAGATGGGGCAAGGAGTATAAAAAGAGAGGAGAGGCCCACGTATCCGGGGTTTTTGGAATAGAGGCCCACGAAAGATCACGGGCCAACCTATTCCCCAGAACCCAGAAACGACCCTTCTTAACTCCAGACCAGACGGTCTTTACAAACCCCTCTTTAAACTTACCCACTTCATTCTGCTGGGTGCTAAAATCACAATTGCCAAGGCCTGGAAACATCCCTCAGTGTCCTTCGCTGCTGCTAAACATAAAATCTCCTGGATCATGACCCAGGAAAAGCTCGCTAATATCATTTTGGACTCATCAACTAAATTTGATCTTGTCTGGGATCCCTGGAGGAAATACTTAAAACTTCCACCGTGACCCACGACTCTCTCACTTTCTCACAAGGCTCCCTGGTGCTACCTACTTCTCTTTCCCATCTTCTTCCCTGCTTTTGCTGTTTTCCGTCTCTCTTACTGTCTCTTGCCTTATTATGTTTCCAATTTTATACTTGATTTTTTAGATCTTAGAATTGTGTTAAGTGGTTGTCTAGATCGTGCTAGGCCTTCATGAAATACCCAATTGTTTAACAAATGGTTTACATACCTCACAGCACTGGGAGAACCTCTTGCCATTAGGTCGGGGGTAGTCAAAACGCCCCAACCCACAGCTAGCTCCCGTTGGGGGGTGGAGTTGGGGGTTTATCTTTTATTTTATTTTTTATGACCGAGTCCTCGGCCTCACTCTTCCCTTTTCAGAATTTTCGGTATAGATATTTCTCCCTGATTGCTCTTTTTGCCTATATTTTTGAAACAGTTTTATTCTTCATGATCGCCTGCATGATTTTGGTCCAGCGAGGCCAAGTTACATTCAATACTACTTTCCAATGTGTTTTTTGGATATTGTGGAATTATTTCTATTTCTTGTAAAAACCCAATAAAATCTTTTGAAAATTAAAAAAAAAAAAAGAGAAGAGGAGGTTTGACTCTGCAGCATGGTTCAATGCACACTTCAGGTCAGGTCATTGTCCTTGGACTTCTTTGTCTTGGATTTATTCCAAAGTGGGGTTAGAGGACTGGCTGGGGGGGGAGGTCTCTTTGAAGAGCTGGGGGCCCATGTCAGCTTCTTGAGAGATGAGTTGTAGCTGCAGAAGAATTTTCTCCCCTTCACAAAGAGATGAGAAGGAATACTGCTTGGACTGGAAGTAGAATTTCACTGCGAAGGTATATGCCTACCAATATTTTATGCTTTTTGAATTGAGGACCATGAGGAGTGGTTTTAGGGTCCTCCTGTGTTAGATAGTGGTTTAAGATAAATCCGCAAAGATCTGAATGGGGTGACCTATGTAGGAGAGTTAGTTGCGGGCTCTGGACTGTTTCATTACCTCTTCCTTCATAGCAAAAAAATGGGGTTTGGTCATTATATCTCTGGGTGTGCCATCTTTCCTGGGGGGGGGCCCAGAGCTCTGTGAGCCCTGTCCAGTTCCGGGCGGTATGGAGCGATATTTGGGATTATATTTTTGATAATGTCCTGAACCACCTGTGAGGCATCCGTAAATGTCTCAGGGAGCTCCCTGATCCGAAAGATGTATCTCCTTGAACGATTTTCTAATTCATAGATTCTGGAGAGTGCTGATTCTAGGCGTTCTTGCAGGACTTGAATGTGGTAGGAGTTTTGATTGGTACGTGACACTGTCATGTCTAGTTTATTTTCTATGGCCTCCATTCTAGGTCCCAGGTTCTGAAAGTTTGCTTTCATTTCCACCGTTATTTTAGCAGTAGTGGAAGCCAGGCCCCTGTCCAGAAGGTTGGCCAGTTTCTGATAAAGGTCCCCTGGTAGGGAGACAGGGTCCTGTATAGGCATATTCAGAGACATTATGACCTGATAGTTGGTTAATGGGAGGCCTGATGGAGAGTCTACTGAGTCTCCAAGTCCCCTGCCCAGAAGGGACTTAGTGGACGCTAGGGAAGGATTCATACCCTGCGGGGTGCTCCTCTGAGGATGTGGAGTGAAGGTCAGGGATGCTGGAGCGATTACTTGCCTGCCCTCGGCTGTGTGCTCTGGTCCTTGGGCCTGCCTCGTGGTCGCGGCGGCCATATTGGAACACCCGGTCAGATTCGCCGACTTGAATTGCAGGCCGAGATCTCTCTGCACCAGGCCCCTGGACATATGTTGGGGTGCCTGGGGGTCTTGTGGGTCCTGTGACGCCAAGCCTGGCAGTCTTGGGGCGCACTGCTTAGTGTTGCGGCCTCCGAATTGTGAGGGTGTTGCGGAGGTCTTGGCTTACGCGGCCATCTTGGACCTCTCGCGCATGCGCACCAAATGGATTTTTTATATATATACAAATGGAACAAATCTATGATCTTAAAAGCTAATAAATAATTATACATAGCTAAACATAATTATACTACAAAAAACAATAAAAAAACTCAAATGTATATTCTTATAACAAAAAACTCTTATTGCTGACCAGGACCTATCAGTGGTAATTGGTACATCTCTATTGGTTTTCCAACCATCTCTTTTGATGTGAGTCAATTTTTCATTATCATACTATTGTCCACCATGCTTGTGTCCCTTGCACTTAACATCAGTACAATCCTTGGGGGCAGTCCGTGTGGGTAAACTCTGTTCATATTCACCTATCAAACATACTATGGAATAATCTGTGTATCTTATACATATTTCACTATTATTTTTGATTTTTTGTTTGCATTTTAGTGATACATTATGTTGTTCGCCCCTGAAGAAGACTCTTTTGAATGGAAACGCGTTGGCACTTCATGCTATACAAAAACAACAATTGAACATTGCCATGAATTATGGTTTGGTTTTAAGCCTATGCTATATGTGGTGTTTTTAAGTATTTTTGTATTAACCACTTCCTTACTGGGCACTTAAACCCCCCTCCTGCCCAGACCAATTTTCAGGTTTCAGCGCTGTCGCATTTTGAATGACAATTGCGCTGTCATGCGGCGTTGTACCCAAATAAAATTGATGTCCTTTTTTTCCCCACAAATAGAGCTTTCTTTTGGTGGTACTTGATCACCTCTGCAGTTTTTATTTTTTGCGCTATAAACAAAACCAAGAGCGACAATTTTGAAAAAAGAACAATATTTTTTACTCTTTGCTCTAATAAATATCCAAAAATAAAAAATAAAAAAAAATTATTCATCAGTTTTGGCCGATTTATATTCTTCTACATATTTTTGGTAAAAAAAATCGCAATCGGCGTTTATTGATTGGTTTGCGCAAAAGTTATCGCGTCTACAAACTATGGACATTGATTTATGGCGTTTTTATTATTATTTTTTTTTTTACTAGTAATGGCGGCGCTCTGCGATTTTTATCGGGACTTTGATATTGGGGCGGACATGTCGGTCATTTTTGACACTTTTTTGGGACCAATGACATTTATACAGCGATCAGACATTTAAATGTCCACTGATTACTGTGTAAATGTCATTGGCAGTGAAGGGGTTAACCTGCAGGGGGCAGTGAAGGGGTTAATAATGTTCCCTGGGTGTGTTCTAACTGTGGGGGGGCGGGGTTGGCCGGGACATAACAGATCTAACTGATCCCAGTGACAGGGATCAGTAGATCTGTTTGTCCCCTGTCACAGAACGGGGAACTGCCGTGTTTACATCGGCGGTTCCCCGTTCTACAGCTCTGTAAGGCGATCGCGGGTCAGGAGCGGACATCGAGTCCGCCCGACCCGCGGGCACGCCCACGCAGCGTGCGGCGGCCGCGCGCGCGCGCCGCCGCTGCCGCCCAGTGCGCGCAGGGGGCGTGTAAAGGGGCGGACGTCCACCCGGATTTTCAGATCCGCGCTGTAGACGTCTTTCGTCTATAGCGCGGATCTCTACAGGTTAATAAAAACAAATTGATTTTATTTCATTGTTGGTTTTTGGCGCCATAAAAATCACATCCAAGTCTTGCAGAATCACATCCTACAATATATGTGTCATAGCTACTCTATGAAACTACACTATGGCTTTTGTTTGACAATTCTCTTAACTTTGAAAATTGCCAGAACTGATTTTCAAGATTCATTCTCCCCCCTTCCCATTGACCTCTATGGGGTTTGGATCAATGTTTGCTGTTTCCAAAATTCACAGTGGTCTCAACAAACAACCTGTAAATGAAACCTAGGCCTCCATGACCATGCCTAAACACTTCATAAATAACTCTTGATGTATGATTGTTCTTGCTAAGTGTTATAAGCCCATAGGATAGGCTCAGACTTAATACCATTTACATTCATGAATGATTTGTAACAATAAAATCATTCAAATGAAAAATGAGTCACTCAAGTTTAGTTGTTCTGTCCCATTGATACCTTTAGAATAAATATAATGTATGCTAGCATTTTCAAACATAATATTCAAGTTGATTTACAGCACTAACTACTTTATAGCTGTCTGATTTGTCCAACCTAATTTAATTATTGCTTTTTACTTTTTATATGTTGTATTTCTGGCACTATTAAACTTCATACACCCATGTAGAACACCCTCATAATTATATTTAGAACATGCACATTTGTTTTCCATTTCAAATGGAAATGAAGATAATGAAGAACAAGTGCTTATTAACAATATCCCTGTGTAACATATATAGTGGGTATGGAAAGTATTCAGACCCCCTTAAATTTTTCACTCTTTGTTATATTACAGCCATTTGCTAAAATCATTTAAGTTCATTTTTTTCCCTCATTAATGTACACACAGCACCCCATATTGACAGAAAAACACAGAATTGTTGACATTTTTGCAGATTTATTAAAAAAGAAAAACTGAAATATCACATGGTCCTAAGTATTCAAACCCTTTGCTCAGTATTTAGTAGAAGCACCCTTTTGATCTAATACAGCCATGAGTCTTTTTGGGAAAGATGCAACAAGTTTTTTACACCTGGATTTGGGGATCTTCAGCCATTCCTCCTTGCAGATCCTCTCCAGTCCTGTCAGGTTGGATGGTGAACATTGGTGGATAACCATTTTTAGGTCTCTCCAGAGATGCTCAATTGGGTTTAAGTCAGGCCTCTGGCTGGGCCATTCAAGAACAGTCACAGAGTTGTTTTGAAGCCACGCCTTCATTATTTTAGCTGTGTGCTTAGGGTCATTGTCTTGTTGGAAGGTAAACCTTCGGCCCAGTCTGAGGTCCTGAGCACTCTGGAAAAGGTTTTCGTCCAGGATATCCCGTGTGTCGATTTTATTACTTCCGCACCGAAGTTTTGTTGAGACACTGACAAGAACTTACCGGGTCGGTCTCCGGACTGAATTTGGGTTAACTCGTAGAGACCTCTCTGGATTTTTACCAATAGGTGGTTACAAGTGGTAGGTTGGACTGTCCTGACCTCTCCTAGACGTTCCTCCTTACCGACTTCTAGGGGTTTAGGTCCACATTTTTTGAACAACGTAGAAAGGGTTTTTCTGAGTACCGACATAATCTAGTTTTCCCACGAAGATGATTTATGACTCGTTTCCCAAACTTATGAATCCTGGTACACTATAAAGTCAAAAAGAAAAAATTATTTAGA
>BLSH010286103.1:265484-278562 GCA_018402905.1 Glandirana rugosa | reverse complement strand
ATATCCAAAGGAACCACAAGATGGCATTGTAATAACCAACTATAAAAACATTACTATAGCTGCATATTTCTGTTACATGGAAATCATGTAACAGAACACTAGGCGTGTTCTAACTGTGAGGGGGCTGGGCTGTTATGGGCATAAGAGGTCTAACTGATCCCAGTGACAGGGATCAGTAGATCTCTTATGTCCCCATTGACAGAGCGGGGAACCGCTGTGTTTACATCAGCGGTTCCCCGTTTTTTCACTCTGGCAGCTCATCGCCGCTCGCCGGTGGACATCAGGTCTGCCCGAGCTGCGGGCGCACGCTCGCCCCCCAACTGCACCTGCGCAAATCGTCGCCTATTTATGGCGATTCGCGGGACGCATCCATACCGCCACAGTAAATATACTGTGCGCGGTGTGGAACCGGTTAAGGTCACATGACAACTTAACCTTAAAAAAAAAATGAAAGTTGACCCTTTTTGCGATGCATTCAAATCACTTTTAATGCGCTTTGGAAGCGCTGCCCATTCATTTCAATGGGCAGGGGTGTTTTTGGAATGCTATTTAAAGCGCTCCAAACATGCCCTAAAGATGCTTCTTGCAGAACTTTTTCTACCACTTTACTGTGAAAGCACCCATTCAAATGAATGGGAGGCAGTTTTCAGGCGCTATTTGTAGCGCAAAAGCACTTGAAAACCACCTCAGAGTAAAAGGGGTCTTAGAATGGCATCTCAATATAAAGTAAACTCAGCACTGGTGGACCAGCACCACCCTGCAGTGCACCACAACACACATAATCTGCATTGTGGTACATTGCATTGAAAAACGGTTTCTGTTCTGTTCTGTTCTGGTTTCTGTTCTGCTCTAGATTGGCAGGCTATTCTAAATATAACAGAAATAATAAATGGTAGTTAGGGATCCCTTCAGCGGCACACTGTCACCGCTGCCAAGGCTTCCATCTTCACCCAGTCTTCGCTGGCATCTTTGGGTTTGCAAACTCCGGGGATTTGATTGGGCGAAACAAAATGACATTAATCCCGCATAGGTTCACAGGAGCCACAATCACGTCACAGTGCTCTGGAATGATGGCACAGTGAGCGCTCAATTCAGAGTGTACTGCACATGTGCTGGTGACGGCACTGGCTATAGAACATGTAAATATCACCTAAACGGTGCACGTTTAGGAGATATTCACTGTACCCACAGGTAAGCTTTATTATAAGCTTACCTGTAGGTAAAAATGACCAAGAAGAGTTTACAACCACTTTAAAGTGGAGGTTTGCCGCCTGCTGCCGCCCCTTTAAAAAGTAAAAGTCAGCAGCTACACATACAGCAGCTTCTGACTTTTAACTTTAGGACACTTACCTGTCCTGGAGTCCAGCGATGTCGGCACCGCCCACCGATATATATATATATATATATATATATATACAGTATCTCACAAAAGTGAGTACACCCCTCACATTTTTGTAAATATTTTATTATATCTTTTCATGTGACAACACTGGAGAAATTACACTTTGCTACAATGTAAAGTAGTGAGTGTACAGCTTCTATATCAGTGTAAATTTGCTGTCCCCTCAAAATAACTCAACCCACAGCCATTAATGTCTAAACCGCTGGCAACAAAAGTGAGTACACCCTAAATAAAAATGTCTAAATTGGGCCCAAAGTGTCAATATTTTATGTGGCCACCATTATTTTCCAGCACTACCTTAACCCTATTGGGCATGGAGTTCACCAGAGCTTCACAGGTTGCAGTCCTCTTCCACTCCTCCATGATGACATCACGGAGCTGATGGATGTTAGAGACCTTGCGCTCCTCCACCTTCCATTTGAGGATGCCACACAGATGCTCAATAGGGTTTAGGTCTGGAGACATGCTTGGCCAGTTCAACACTTTTACCCTCAGCTTCTTTAGCACAGCAGTGGTTGTCTTGGAGGTGTGTTTGGGGTCGTTATCATGTTGGAATACTGCCCTGCGGCCCAGTCTAACAAGGGAGAGAATCATGCTCTGCTTCAGTATGTCACAGTACATGTTGACATTCATGGTTCTCTCAATGAACTGTACCTCCCCAGTGCCGGTAGCACTCATGCAGCCCCAGACCATGACACTCCCACCACCATGCTTGACTGTAGGCAAGACACACTTGTCTTTGTACTTCTCAGCTGGTTGCTGTCACAGACGCTTGACACCACCATCTGAACCAAATAGTTTATCTTGGTCTCATCAGACCACAGGACATGGTTCCAGTAATCCATGTCCTTAGTCTGCTTGTCTTCAGCAAACTGTTTGTGGGCTTCCTTTCTTTAGAAGAGACTTCCTTCTGGGACGACAGCCATGCAGACCAATTTGATGCAGTGTACGGTGTATGGTCTAAGCACTGACAGGCTGACCCCCCCCCACCCCTTCAACCTCTGCAGCAGTGCTGGCAGCACTCATGCGTCTATTTTCCAAAGATAACCTCTGGATATGACCCTGAGCACGTGCACTCAACTTCTTTGGTTGACCATGGTGAGGCCTGTTCTGAGTGGAACCTGTCTTGTAAAACTGCTGTATGGTCTTGGCCACAATGCTGCAGCTCAGTTTCAGGTTCTTGGCAATCTTCTTATAGCCTAGACCATCTTTATGCAGAGCAACAATTCTTTTTTTCAGATCCCCAGAGAGTTCTTTGCCAGGAGGTGCCATGTTGAACCTCCAGTGACCAGTATGAGAGAGTGAGAGCGATAACACCAAATTTAACACACCTGCTCCCCATTTACACCTGAGACCTTGTAACACTAATGAGTCACATGACACCGGGGAGTGAAAATGGCTAATTGGGCCAAATTTGGACACTTTCACTTAGGGGTGTACTCACTTTTGTTGCCAGTGGTTTAAACATTAATGGCTGTGTGCTAAGTTATTTTGAGGGCACAGCAAATTTACACTGTTATACAAGCTGTACACTCACTACTTTACATTGTAGCAAAGTGTCATTTCTTCAGTGTTGTCACATGAAAAGATAGAATAAAATATTTACAAATGTGAGGGGTGTATTCACTTTGGTGAGATACGGTATATATATATATGTATGGTATATATATATATATATATATATATATATATATATATTATAGTTTAATCCCACTTTAACTGCTGAAATTCATCCAGGTAGCCCCACTCTCCACCTGCATCCTTCCTGCTCAGCGGGGCTGAGATCTGCAATGTCAGATTTCACCTGTCACTTTGGTGTTATGGAAATTTTGTTTAGTGTTCGGTTTCTGCTACAATTTCTGAATAGACAGATTTATCATCCTGTGAGTGTGGACAGAAGGATCCTTGCAATGCAGCTCTAATACTAAATGGACTTTGGCAGGTGTACGTAAGCACGGGTATGAACACAAAGTTTAGTAACAGCAATAAAAACCTTGCATAGGTAGTGTAACTGGAAAAACTGGCTCTGTTGTCATGTTACCTTAGTGCTTCCTGATCCTTTTAACGCTAGATCATAATCATCTGTGCATTCACAGGAGATGCATGATGTGAATACATCTTGTCACAAAACATTTGAATTAGGCTTGCTAGACACAAGAGAAGGCATGGATGGTATGTGAACAAACAAAATACCATTACAGCAAACACCAATTCGTTGACCTATAACTCTGAGGATGCCATCAAATCCAAGCTTGTGATATAATTAATCCTAAGTAAACTGGTCTGGGAGCATAACAAGAGAAAAAATGTTTATCAGACATTACAATTTTTTAATTAAACTGACCAGACATTGCTATGTAATGTGTCAAATTGTGCAACTTATAGTGCTAAATGTGATGGAGAAAGGAAATGATACGCACGTGTATGCCCCCTGAATAGGGCTGCTCCTTTTTCATAAGCTTTCATAGAATACTAAATGATTGCAACAACTTATAATATTTAAGAGTGGTGAGCTAATGTGCTCAGGTTTGAACTACGGGGAGCTTGATAAATCCTGTTGGAAACGGCTTGGCTGTAATTGACAGCTTCCTGGGCTGTCAATTACATGGTCTGGTTGTCTGCCTATTGACAGTGTAATAAACTTGCAAGGCAGATTATTGCAGCATTTTTGTAATCATACCCAATTTTCGAAACAAACAAAATGGGCCCTCCTTCCCCCAGAGTCCCAGTCTGTCCTTGAATTTAAGTCTATTGGAGAGGCCAATTTTCAGGGCTAATAGGCAAGCTATTGTTATAAAAAAATGCATGGGTAGTTGGGTACTGCTATGGCGGTGAGGTGGAAACGTCAAACATGTTTAACTGGTTCCACACTGCGCGCTGTATATTTACGGCGGCAGTGTGGACGCGTACCGCAAATCACCTCCTGTTTACGGCAGGCGCAGCTAAGGGGCGATCGTGCCCACAGCTCGGGCGGACCTGATGTCCACGGGCAAGCCGCGATGAGCGGCCAGAGTGAAAGGAAGGGGAACCGCCCATGTAAACACGGCGGTTCCCCGCTCTGTCAATGGGGACATAAGAGATCTACTGATCCCTGTCACTGGGATAAGTTAGATCTCTCATGCCCATGGTAGCCCAGCCCCCCCACAGTTAGAACACACCCAGGGAACACAGTTAACTCCTAGATCGCCCCCTGCAGGTTAACCCCTTCACTGCCAATGACATTTATACAGTAATCAGTGGACATTTAGATTTCTGATCGCTGAATAAATGTCATTTGTCCCAAAAAAGTGTCAAAAATGTCCGACATGTCCGCTGCACTATCACAGTACCGCTAAAAATCGCAGATCGCTGCCATTACTAGTAAAAGATAAAAAGCCCAGAAATGAATTCTCATCATCCGTAAACGCGGCAACTTTTGCGCAAATCGATCGATAAACGCCGATTGCGATTTTTTTTTTACCAAAAATATGAGGAAGAATATAAATCGGCCAAAACCGATAAAAAAAAATTTTATTTATATTTTTTTTTTGGATTTTAATTTTAGCAAAATGTAAGAAATATTGGGGTTTTTTTTTTTGCAAAATTGTCGCTCTTTCTTTGTTTATAGCGGCGATCAGAAATGACGCAGTGGTGTTCAAATACCACCAAAAGAAAGCTCTATTTGTGGGAAAAAAAGGACGTTTGGGTACAACGTTGCACGACCACGCAATTATCAGTTAAAGCGACGCAGTGCCGATTCGCAAAAAGTGCTCTGGTCCTAAACTGGGAAATCCTTCCGGGAGTGAAGTGGTTAAATACTGTACAGCAGGAAGAGGATGCTTTTTGCAGCGTCAAGGGTGACATGGGAATAAAAATAAACAAATTTAATTACAATTTTTGGGATATCTTATATTTGTACATGGTATAATGGAACAGCAGTGGCGGCTGGTGGTAAAATTGTTTGGGGGGTGGCAAACAGTGCACCCATAGCCACCCCCCCGGTCAGTCGGGTCATCAGGAACACTGGAGCACTTACCACATCTCTGGAGGGCAGCATTTCACCTGGGCGATGGACAGCGGCTTCTCCTTCCCCTGCTTTCCTCCTCAGCATCACAGGCATCCTGGGCGGCTTCCCCTTCCCCTGCTCTCCTCCTCGGCATCATGGGCGGCTTTCCCTTCCCCTGCTCTCCTCTGCAGGCATCACGCGGCTTCCGTCTCCTCCCTCCTTGGCGGCCATTCAGAAAGCTGCCCCTTTCAGCCAATCAGGAAACGGGTCCCGGACCCACTTCCTGATTGGCCGCGAGGAGAATCCGTGTGAAAATAGCTAATATTAAATTTGCTATTGTCACACAACTGGGTGGGCTAGGGCGCAGTGCTCTGCGCCCTGAGCCCACACTTTTTTGAAGCCTATTAGAGCCTCTGGCTCTAATCACGTGCTTCAAAAAAAAAAAATCCCCCATTGGAATCCATGCGTCCAGCGCCCTGCATGTAGATTAGGGGGGTGGATGCATGGATGGGCCACCACTGTGAAACAGTATGATCCTAACAGACAGTTTGAGCAACAGTGTACTTTGGCAGTGCATATGGATGTGGAAATGATTCTTGACTGAGGTATTGCAGATACCCAGGTTGCTTAAACCTTTTTCACCCCAACCCTACGACCCCTTCCATAATAAAAGACACTGAGACTTTCCCTTTATGAGTTTAAAGGGCCATAGCAGCCATTTTATTAACAAATAAAATACAAATTTTACAAAAATATATAACTCTCTTTTATCTACATGTCTGAAAACCCGAGTAACACAATATCTGTACATCAATTACATTTTAATGCAGTTTAGGATCCTGGAAGGCAACCTATATTCCACGGACTGGCTGTATCAGCATCATAATAGACTACCAGGCCCTCAGCCTCAACTACACCAGTTCGAGGACAACCACTATTACGACACCCACTATACAGCTAAATAAATCCTTCCAACCATTACTGGCTCAATTTACCAGGATAGGAACACCCATACTTGAGATGTGTCCCAACCCTCCTGAAACATCATTGCCATCCAAGACCCTGAGACCCCTGCCAACTGCTACAACATCCTTCAAAGCAACCAACAAACCCATAACAATCTTTCCCAATGTAAACTCCCCTTTTTTTATTCCTTCTGTTGTGCCCATCCCAGATACTATGGGAACCCAACTGTTACATGAAAGGAAGAACAAGGGGAAAACAAACCAATCAAAACCTTATGGGAGGGAGGGAGAAGCTGCTTGCCTGTCCTGTTATGTCCACCACTGATCTGAGAAATGGAACCACACCCTAATTCCCCACTTTGGCTCCACCCTGCCCCATCTTGCTTAAACCAGTCAGCCACAGCGAGACAGGGGGGTAGCTTGACCACTGCCACCTTATTAACCCCTTAATTCCACCTGTACTGCAACCCAGTCATATCCGCCCTTTCTCCTATGTTGCACATCTCTCTCCAGGCCTTATTCTTGACTGAGGAATTGCAGATACACAGATACCTGAGATGGGTCCCACCCCTCCTTTTCAACTTTGAACTGTCACTGCCTTCCAAGACCCTGAGACCCCTGCTAGAAACACCCACGCATGAAACCTTATGCGTGGTTGACCCTCCAAACACTCAGGGCACGTTGTATGCTATCCTGAAGGCCCAATGACCACATATCAATACCAACAGCTTTCAAATGAACACCATCAGCCCTGAGATACAAACCAATGTCTCTTTCCAGTTCCATGTGGTGAACCGCCAAGCCCCTGTTCTGGGCAAAAAATCTGGCCACTGTTTTATTGCCTTGATTGTTGCTCTATTGACTCCCTCCACTGAATGAGCCAGGTGCCAACTCGTCCTAGCCACCATGTCTAACCACATCAGCATGTTATCAGGGAATGCTGACTAATCTTAAGAAATCAAACTTTATGTCCCTGGTCAACTACCTGGAAGCACGGAGCCCTAAATCATTCCCCCCCAACATGCAATAGAAGCACATCAGGGGGTCTATTAAGCCTAGCGTAACAGTGAACCTCCGGCAGAACCCTGGACCACAATGCCAATCCACTGGACCCTAACTTCCTGTCTCGGCAAACCCAACTGACGGCCATCCCGCCAGACATCTGGCCTCCTAGCCCCCCAAAAGACATAGAAATGCCCAAGGATCCAGACCAGGCACTCTGCCGAACCTAAAAGAAAAATTACAGAAACTTGCACCGCCATTGCATCTGCCAACACCCCATCCACATACAATGATGACAGGTGACATAACACGAAAACAACATAGCCCCCCCAACTCATTCGTCAACGTGCTCCCCAATATTGCCCTAAAGACATAGCTCATTGTTACAACAAGTGGGGCCTTATATAAAGCCGGAAAGGCTGTGACTCCCAGCGCCCGATGCGCTGAAGAGCTTACTCACTCAAACCCCAGAGGGCCATTTTGGTAGCAGCACCAATGCGAAATGAATGCGAAGAATACTTACCCATGTTAAAACCTGCTGCCGACAAACTTTTTCAAAAAACAGCTGTAAATTGAAACCTAGACAGAGCAGACCCATCGGCATGTCCTAGGAAAGGCCCAGGACCGCTAGGCCAGACCCGCAACCACTCATGCACTGCATTCACTGGTCAAGCAGGACCCTGAGGGACTGCTCCCAATTGAACACAGGTCCCACGGCCCAACTGATCAGTCTTCGACTTCCTGATCCACAGGTGTACCCTGTCTCCCTGTACTCTCACATCACCCAACGCCAAACCGCCTGCACTCTTTTTGGAGGCACTCACCAGCTCGCCAATGCGTAATGCCCCAAAGAAGGCCAAAACGATAGCCGCCTTAAAAAGCACTGCCTCAAAAGAAGAGGAGCAGACCATATGCAGCTGTTCCAGAATGCGACCCAGGAATCAGGCACATGCTTTCCCTTCCTGTACCCCTTCACAACCTGCTTAACCAAAAAATGCTTGGTAACATCCGAAAGACCAGATAACTTGAACAAACACGCCAAACCGGCCAACTTGCGGTTTAAGGAAGACACTGAAACCCTTCCTCAAAGTTAATACCAATGAAATAAAGCAAAGTATGCAACCTATCATCGTCCTGAAAGCAGCCCCCAACCAAACTTACCAAATCATACAAGGCGGCCCACGCCTTCTCATGAACAGTTCATGTGGCATCACTCATTGAGTAGCTACTGCGGAAAGGCAATGGTCCACAAATGCTCGGGGCAGGGAAGTCCGCGCTGCTCCGCTTCCGGCGCCAACTGATGGAACTTGTCCCACTGCAATTGAGACAAAGCATCGGCCACAGTGTTAGTAACCCCTGACACGTGAACAGCATAGAAAAAAGTATTCAGCTGCAAACATCTCAACACCAAATGTCTAAGCAAACGTATAACTGGCGGCGAAGAAGAAGTAATACTGTTAACCACCTCCATGTTGTCACAATTAAAGCTCACCCGCCTATTTCGAAATTCAGAACCCCATATTTCCACCACCAAGAAGATGGGGAACAACTCCAATAACACCAGGTTATGAATACAATTGTCCCCCGCCCACGAGTCCAGCCACCACTGTCCCGGAAAGTACGCCACAAAGCCAGTCGGACCAGCCACGTCAGTGTATAATTCCAAGTCGAAACTAGACAACGGTGCATCCAACCACACCGATCTTCCATTAAATGTTGTCAAAAAACTCGCCCACACCAACAGGTCATCACTTTTGTGAAAACCTTATGCAGTGATGGGGAGACTTAACGCTGGCTTTGCCAGCCGCCAACCTGTGGCAAAAAAACTCTTCTCATGGGCATAATGCTGCACGAAAAATTCAATTTTCCAAGCAAAGACTGAAGAGCACAAAGCTGAATTTTCTTGGATCGCAATGCCCCTCCAATCGTCTCCTTCAAATCCTCCACCTTGTCGAGAGGCAAACGGCATTCCATTGACATTGTGTCAATAACAATGCCCAGAAAGCTCAACTCCGTGCTTGGATCTTCCATTTTTTCCAGGGTCAGGGGCACCCCAAATGAAGCGAACATGTGCTGAATTTTAACAAGCAAGGTCATACAGGTAACAGGCTCAATCACCAAAAAAATCATCCAGATAATGTAAAATAGATGAAAAACCAGACACATCCCTAACCACGCATTCCAAGAAGGTGCTAAATGTCTCGAACACCGAGCAAGAAATTGCTCACCCCATTGGTAAACAAAGGTCCACAAAATACTCACCTTGCCATTAACAGCCCAGCAAATGACAACTCAGCGGGTGAACCGGTAACAGACGAAAGGCAGCCTCAATGTCTGTCTTGGCCAGCAGCGAACCCCTCCCGAACCTGCGCACCCATGCTACTGCCTTATCGAATGACACATAAGACACCACACACAAAGCCGAGTCAATGGCATCATTAACCAAACCCCCCTGGGGATACGAAAAGGTGGAGGATGAGCCACAACTTACTAGGCTGTTTTTTAGGCACCACACCTAACAGTGACACCACCATACCCGCCAAAGGAGGCGAATCAAAGGGGTCTACCATCCAACCCAACGAAACCTCCTTACGCAATTTCTCAGAAACCACAGGAGGAGAGTAAGTAAGCCGAACGTAAATTACGAGGCAATGGGGGGTCAATGGACAAAGTACAGGGAATATGGAAATGGAAACCTTCCCAAAACCCAGACCACAACAGCTGAGCCGCCGCTCAATCCGGATACCTGCTTAGAAACCATGCCATTTTTTCCAGTCTCACTGGGGTCTTCTCTTTTTCCAGCATCGGTACCCTTCCCTCGTCCTTGTTTCTGGAAGATGGGTGCCCCCCCCCACAATCTGAGCATTCGCGCTTAAAGCAGCATGAACCCCCAAATTTACATGTGCCTTCATTATACTGCCAGCAATACCCTTTTTGCTTTGTGGCCGAAGACGATGAGGATGCGGCACCCCCGACCCCACTCTGAAAGGGTGAGCAAGAGCTTTTTGCCTGGGTCATGAGCTTCATCCACAAGCTAATGTCTTTGTGGTCCCATCTCAAGTCAGGCCTAACCGCCTTGCGCTGGGCCTCAACAATAGAGTCCAGCTAGCAAAACAAGGGGGAATACTGCTCTGGTGATTTTTCGCCAATGACGCTAGCTAGAATACTGAACGCCTGTAACCAATTGGCAATTAACCGATAGCGCTGCTTCTCCTCCTCTTTCTTCTTACTCTCATCCAGCTTTACCCTATCCAAATAGTAAGGAGAAAATCTCAATATACTCACCTTTCCAGATTTTCGCTCTAATCTTGGGTTTCAGGTGGGCCGCTAGCGGACCTTCAAAACATACATACACCTCGCACCACGCCGCTTCCTTGGTCCAAACGCACCACCTCTTTTTCGGCCTCAGACTGTTTTGTCTCCTTCCTGGCACGAGATGCAATCTCCACCCCAACCTGAGACGGCATGGATACCGCCACATCTGTGAGCCCCACTTCCCCCCCGTTGGACACCGTAACTTTCCCAGCAGAACCCCCCATCTGCCCCACAGTCAGCGACGTCAGGCTAGGCACCGTGGCACCACCCGCTGACCCCGTTTGCCCAGCCGTCAAACCAGGCTTGCACCGCGCCCACACCTCCTGAAAACCAGTCAGCAACCCTTCTGGCACCACTCTGGAGACCGCTAGCCGGGATAAGAGGTGGAGTGCAGTTAGTGTCACTCCGCATGGGACAGGAGCCAGCACTACAGAGAAGGCATCGGCTTATGCAGCCCTCACTCCCTTCTACAGCTCTAACTTTACAAGTAGTCCCTCTGCATTGCACTCTGTTTGATGCTCTGAAATGGCAGGTCAGCAAACCCATACTGAAAGCTACCAATCACCTGTCCGCAATCTACTGGTAACCCCGGGTTTAAATGGTTGGCCATCTTTTTTCATGCAATGTTCTGTAGCAAAAGCATTGGGCATATTCTTTTTTGGTGGTGTTGTGAGATATACCAATCTGACAAACACCAACCTAAGTCCTAACAATTTTCTCTAACAACACTAAAAGTTGTTAGCACTCTGACAGGAAAAATGGATTGACAACTCTTGTAACCAGCAGGATGATTTAACCAAGAAAGCCTATGGTTTCCCTGAATGAATACAGCTTAATTCAGCCCCGGAAGGATTTCCCACTGTAGGACCAGAGCACTTTTTGCGATTCCACACTGCATCGCTTTAACTGACAATTGCGCGGTCCTGCGACGTTGTACCCAAACTAAATTGACGCCCTTTTTTTCCCACAAATAGAGCTTTCTTTTGGTGGTATTTGATCCCCTCTGTGTTACTTCTGATCACCGCTATTAACAAAAAAAGAGCGACAATTTTGAAAAAAAAAACAATATTTTTTACTTTTTGCTATAATACATATCCAAAAACAAAATATAAAAAAACAAATTTATTCATCAATTTTGGCCGATATATATTCTTCCTCATATTTGTGGTAAAATTGCAATCTGCATTTATTGATTGGTTTGCGCAAAAGTTGCCGCGTTTCCAACCATGAGAATGAATTTATGGCGTTTTTACTTTTTTCTTTTACTAGTAATAGCGGCGATCTACAATTTTTATCGGGACTGCAATATTGCAGCGGACTTTTTTGACACTTTTTTGGGACCAATGACGTTTATACATCGATCAGAAATGTAAATAGCCACTGATTACTGTATAAATGTCACTGGCAATGAAGGGGTTAACCTACAGGGGGCGATCTAGGAGTTAACTGTGTTCCTTAGGCGTGTCCTAACTGTGAGGGGGCTGGGCTGCTAGGGGCATAAGAGATCTAACTGATCCCAGTGACAGAGATCAGTAGATCTCTTACATGCTGCGTGATACAACGGGACTCACCTTGTTTACATCAGTGGCTCCCCATTTTTCTTCTGTGCCAGGCGATCGGGGGTCTCCATCGGACATCGACTCTGCCTGACCCATGGCCATACTGCTGGAGAGTGCGGTGGGCACGAGAGCGCGCCGATGGCGGATCGCTCCTGCCCACTGGCCGCGCACACGCGAGCCGCCGTTTATAGACAGCAATTCGCGATATCGTGCCACTCTGCAGCAGTAAATGTACGCGAGCCACTCGGGAACCGCTAACTGCAAAACTAGACTTTCACCTGTTTAAGGCTAGGTTCACACTGCGAAGATCCAATTTTGATATGACTTCCAGTGCAATTACTGTATGTAGTGCAACTTGAATGCCACTTTGAAGTGGTTTGTACATTCTATGGGGCCAAAACTGTGCTGGAATCGCACTAAAGTAGTACAGGAAACTTTTCCAAAATTGTGCAATGCTGAGTTGCATTGATGTAAACGGGCACCATTGAAAAAAAGGGGATTTCCATTGTCATGTGATCCTGTGGGACTCACGTTGCATCTGAAATTGCATTAGTGTGAACAGAGCCTTAAATAAAACAACAAGGTACTAGATCAATACAAGCCACCTTTTTTCTCCAAAATGCAGGGGCTTTTTTTACTAGTATTTCCTCTTCTATGTCCCCTTCAAAATAAAAATGCCCAAGGAGGTGAGAAAGGCAGTGACTGCAGTATTAGCAAGCAAATGGTATCTACATGTTAAACCACAGGCATAATCCCAGATTATCAAGCACATTTGTTTTCTCAGTAGCAGGAAAATCTTGTGAAACCATCTGAACTTCCCCTGTATCTTCTCCTTTATGATCATTTTTTT
>BLSH010286103.1:254293-265380 GCA_018402905.1 Glandirana rugosa | reverse complement strand
AAGGGGGCTGTGATGTATGGGGGACTCTCATGGGGACCCTGATTTAACATTTAAGGTGCTGTGATGTATGGGGGACCCTCATGGGGACCATGATTTAAGGGGGCTGTGATGTATGGGGGACTCTCATGGGGACCCTGATTTAACATTTAAGGTGCCGTGATGTATGGGGGACTCTCATGGTCCCCCATACATCACAGCCCCTTATATCGGGGTCCCCATGACAGTCCCCCACATCACTGCCCCCTTATATCAGGGTCCCCATAAGATGAGAGTCCCCCTCCCCCATACATCAAAGTCCCAACTAAGCTAGTGGCAGCTGCCTGAGAAAAAGAACACCTGCCAGGTAGGGCCACAGAGAGAGGGGACATGCCTGTGGAGTGTGGACTGTGGTAAATATTAAAGAAAGGTACCTGGGCTGCCTGGCAGGCTGGCTGGGATGGACGGATTGATCCGACTGACTGAGTGTTGGCCGGGCCCCGTGGGATGAGGACTGGAATTGTGGCTGGCTGGCACTGGTCTTGTGGGACACTGGGTGGGAGAGTCAGTTGCACTGGTGGTCTCTGATCTCTGCCATCTTGCTGACACTGGCACTCCGACTCGACCGGACCAACTGACCCCCACTTCTTCTTCCTCGGACAGACGGCTATGGGAGAGGAGAGACTCGGGAGACAGTTGGCCTGGCCTGGCAGGTGCACTCGACTGTCTCTGTGAGGAGGACGGAAGGCGGGAACCCAGCGGAGTGCTGCGCCTGCATCATCGTGTGACGTCAACTCACACGCCCAGCAGCACATCCGCCACAGTCCCGCCCCCGCCCACTGCACCATGACATAACCAATCACTGGCAGTCACTGGCTCAGGGCAGCCAATTAGTGTATGTATGTGCGGTTCTTTAGCGCACATACATACACTTTTAGGCTTACCAACAAGCTCACTACTTGCTATCAGCAGAAGAAAAAAAAATCAATATACCGGCGCCTTTATGGGGTCGGGCGGACTTTTTTTTTTTCTTCTTCATTCCCAACAGTGAGGCGGTGCCCAAGCGCCCCCATTGACCAGCCACCGCTGGTTACAATGTAGTATGGAACCAGAGCTCCACTCACTCTTCCTCTTCAAGTCATGTAGCCAGGGTTTGCTATCCCAGTGAAAATTGAATATAGAATGGTGCAGTGTTAAAATATATACTCCCTTACACTATCATAAACAAATGTGAAATGATAAATCACAGCCACCTTAACTCAGTGCTGACATAACGAACCCCACTTATTCACAGTGTAATATATCAATACATTCACCAAATAATAATGCGTCATCTAAATCCAAAGCAAATAACATCAAAACGTAATGCACAATAATATAGCATGCAATCAGTGTCCAAACAATCAATATTTTCATTGTAAAAGTGTGCAATCCACCTCTATGTAAAATAGTGTAGATATTCAGAATCTTTGCAATTTACAGTGCACATAACATGTGCTCCCCACTGTGAAAATGCACTCACCTTCTAGATTTGACCTGAACTAACATGTATCAGACAGGTCAAAATAGGCTTATGTAGTTTCCTATGGATTACAGCCCCCACCCCCCCTTCCCTTGGGAAAATCAGCATTCGTCATGAGTAAGGTGAAAAAAGACTCTCATACAGGCCACAGATCCCTCAATAGGAAATCCAATGTTTCTCACAAACGAAGAGAAAAGAGACACATATTAAAAGGATGGAATCCATTTTGCAATGCATGTACCAGAAAGCAAGTGTTGCAGATTGCCAGAGTAAACCTTCACAGCTGTAGTAATAGTAGCCAGTGTCCAGAGATGGGCCCACCCTCTCCACACAGAGGAATCTCACCTCCTTAAAGTGGTTCTAAAGTTAAAACTTTTTTTAGCTTAATGAATTCCCTGCATTAAGGTAAACATGTTTAACCAGGGGCAACCCGTCCATTAAGGGCACCTTGGCGCTGCCCCCTCTATCCCCACCACCCCCTATATACAAAATGGATAGATTGATGCATTTTTAGCTTAATACATTCCCTGCATTAAGGTAAACATGTTTAACCAGGGGCGACCCGTCCATTAGGGGCGCCCGGGCGCTGCCCCCTCTATCCCTGCCAACCCCTATATGCATAATGAATTGATTCATGCATAGCCTTAATCTATTCATGGCCTCCCAGGCCACTCCCAATTCAGGCGTCTGGCCCCTTTCAGGACGCTGGGCGCCTAAATTACAGCAGCAGAGGTTTTTTTTTAAGCACCCGATTAGAGCCATAGGCTCTAATAGGCTTTAAAATAGCAGAGCATTGCACCATGAACCCACCCAGGTGTTACAACAACGAGTGAATATTTACTGTTGTAACACTGATCCTCAATACGGCCAATTTGAAGCGGGTGTGAGACCCATGTTCTGATTGGCCAAAAAGAGAAGACTCGTGATTGTCTGCCGAGAAGGAGGGAGGAAACAGAAGCTGCTGGCGCCTTGGAGACCTGTGAAGAGCATGGCAACTGACTGGTGGACTGACGGACCGACCAACGGGGGGGGCAGGGGTGTTGGTGGCATAATGTTTTCCTCCCTCCCCAAAATAAATTCACCAGCCGCCACTGTGTTTAACAATTTGCTGTGTCCCCCACCTCCATAAATACTTACCTGAGTCCTCAATCAATCCAGCGCTGTGCCTGGTTGCATCTCTGCTCTCACTCTACTCACAGGGACTGAGGCAGCAGCGAGAGCCATTGGTTCCTGTTGCTGTCAATCAAATGTTGTGAGGGGGCAGTAGGGGTGGACCCGAGACGCACTGTGTGTGTCTATGGATGGAAACAGCCTGGCCTGGAACAAGCCCACACATCTGCCCCGTAGCAAGCAGCTTGTTATGGGGGTTGAAATAGAAGTGGAGGAGCGGACAGCGCTGGAGGGGGACTGCAGAAAAGAAGGTTCTGAGCCTTTCTGTGCAATAACATTGCACAGAGCAAGTAAGCATAACATGTTTATTTTTTTAAAAAGTTGCCTGTAGAAAGACTTTAGCCTGTATTCGCTGCTCAGGTTTGAATTCACAGAGAACTGTGTAACACAACAGAAATCTGTTGTGCAGCACCAGTCCCACCTTACGCATTACATCATTCCGATTTCATCCGAGGTAACCAGCCCAGTGTACTGTATGTTGTCCATTTCCTTCTGTGGTCAACCACATCAGTTTCCCTCCAGCAAAAATGTCAACCTTACATCAAGCTTTGGTTACTGAGGGGGAGACACAGAGCTGCTAATAAAACTCCATATTTTAAAAGGCAACCATTTATCTGACAAACAGTATTCCAGACAAGGAGTTAAATCTAAAGGCAAAATATTCTTCATTCCTCAAGGTGCTGCTCATAGGTGCTGTATGATGGGTCATATAGAAAAGAAGTGGATGGGGGGGGTGCATGAGAACAAACATTTCCCTATTCAAGGTGAATCACCTTTGGGCCCTGCTGATGATGGTGTTGATAATAACAAGATAGACAAGGTATAAAGTTGAAAATTAGAAAAAGTCTGTCTGTGTACATCTTTGGACAAACTGGTTCCCCGGCTGCATGTTTAGAACATGGCAACATTTTGTGCCTCTAGATATGGAAGATCGTTGTGCATTTTACAATATTGAATGACACAATGCATACAGGATAATGGCATCATTTTGTATATAGGCATAAATTGACAGTGACAGTTTAAAGCTACAATTTTGCCATACAAACATCATTTGCTAGTCACGTGTCTCATATATATGGGGCACATATTGCATTTTGATGTGTAAATCATTTTTTGGGTGTGCATGCACATCCTCCATGTTTGTGAAGCCATTTTGAAACCATAGAACAAAGTTAATTACTGTTGCTCCACATGTTTCTGAAGCCTTGGTAAAACAATGATTGTGATGAAAGATAGTGGTTGTCCTAGGTGATACACAGAGGAGAAACAAATCCTCCTACATAAGTTGTACCTGTTTATCTGTAGCCATCTGACATGTACCACCTTCTACAACACACAAATGAAAGGATTTTTCTCAGCAGCAGAAAGCAGGGGGTGGAGAACGGGCATCACAGATACTGCAGAGCTAGAGCACAGAGCTGAGTGTAATCTGAGAACCGAATGGAGGAAAGTGATGACTCTCCTTCCCCCTTCTTTATAGACCCATAGAAACATAGGGCTGTGGGTATGAGTCATCTGTTGTGTGCTGCAGGGGGGAGCGAGCCATCTCCTAGATGGCTGTGGTATTGGCTTAATCTATTTGGAGAGTGCCGTGCAGATAGCAGAGAGAAAAGAGATCAGAGAGAAACCAGACTTTGTTCATTTTTATGTCTGAGGTTTACAACCTCTTTAAGTATTAAAAACATATTGTAAGTCAAATAATTAGTGACACACTTAAAGCGTATCTAAACCCAAAACCAAAAATATAATATATTGCAGCTTATTAGTTTTTGACATAGTGGCTACATTTGACAAATTTTTCAAGCTTCTTTTGCTTTGTTTTTACCCGGCTATCCTGAAAATAACACACTTCCTGTCCATTCCATGGATGGCTACAATACTTCTTCACTGTAGCTAAGGATGAAGCCTTGGTTGTCGCCTTAGGGCAGTGGTTCTCAACTCCCGTCCTCGGGACCCACTAACAGGCCAGGTTTGCAGGATAACTGAAATGCATCACAGGGGATATAATTTGCTGCTCAATGATTGCAGTATTCTAGCCGCTTGCCGACCGCTGGTCGGCAATTGACGGCGACAGAGTGGCTCGTTCCCGCAAAACGCCGTCATACGACGGCGGCTGCGGGATCGAGTTTAGTGAGCGCGCACGCGCCGCCGGAGGCGCGCCCGCGCGCTCACTGTGTCCAGGGGGGCCAGGGAGCGGGTGCGGCGGCTTCGATTGCCGCCGGCTACCTGCGATGGCCCCCCCGAGTGGAGGAACGGAGGTCCGTGTATGTAAAAACGGACCTTCGCTCTGTGTGAAGGAGGAAGGGCTGTGATCACAGCCTTCCTGTATACGAAGGCTGTGACCACTTCCCTTCCCCAACTAGTACAGTCCCCCTACAGTTAGAACACGCCCAGGGAACATAGTTAACCCTTAGAGCGCCCCCTGCAGGTTAACCCCTTCACTGACAATGGCATTTACACAGTAATCAGTGCATTTTTATAGCACTGATCGCTGTATAAATGCCAATGGTCCCAAAAAAGTGTCAAAATAGTCCAACATGTGAAAATATCGCAGTACCGCTAAAAATCGCAGATCGCCACCATTACTAGTAAAAAAAAAAAACCCCAAAAATGAATTCTCATCATCCGTAAACGCGACCACTTTTGCGCAAACCAATCAATAAACGCCGATTGCGATTTTTTTTATCGCAAATATGAGGAAGAATATAAATCGGCCAAAAACGGTGAAAAAAAATGTTTTTTTATATATTTTTTTTGATTTGTATTCTAGCAAAAAGTAAGAAATTTGGGTTTTTTTGCAAAATTGTCGCTCTTCTTTTGTTTATAGCGGCAATCAGAAATGACGCAGAGGTGATCAAATACCACCAAAAGAAAGCTCTGTTTGTGGGAAAAAAAGGACGCAAATTTAGTTTCGGTACAACGTCGCACGACCACGCAATTTTCAGTTAAAGCGCCACAGTGCCGAATCGCAAAAAGGGCTCCGGTCCTAAAGCTGGAAATCCTTCCGGGGCTGAAGTGGCTAGTCTGCATCTCCCCAAGGTAATACTTAAAATCTGGCCTGTTGGTGGGTCCTGAGGACAGGAGTTAAGAACCACTGCCTTAAGCCTCGTACACACGGGACGACGATCGTACGTACGATCGTCTCAAATCGTATGTTGGCTGTTGTATCTAGCATACTGACTGCACTACACGATCGTATGACCAAAGAAAGAACGTTCAGGTGCATGTAATTAGCATCCGGCCATTCCTGACTTCGGAGCATGCGTGTTGTGCACAATACAACTTGTTGTACCAACTTCTCTGTACACACGATACAACGGTCGTAGGACCGCTTGTTGGTATGACCAAGTTTTCTAGTTTGCTCATACAACTCCCATTGTACGACCGTTGTATGTCCGCTGTTCTAAATGCGCGTACGAACGATCGGTTTCGTATACAACGGTCGTTAGTACGACCTGTTGTATACGATCGTCATCCCGTGTGTACGAGGCTTTAGGGTGTTCTTCTGATATCGACTACAAACATCATTGTATTGTTTTACCTCCACAACAATTTGTAGTTTCCATAAGATAGCTGGGAAGGAAGATAGGTAGGGCAGCTACCAGGAAGTGACAAATACACTGCATTTCTGGCAGGATCAACAGGTATTTTCTGTACATGTTAAAAATGCATTGAAAAAAAAATAACCTACCCCATTTAAGGACTGTAATCTGCAACATACTACATTTTTCTTCTTGGGTTTACTTATCCTTTAACCACTTGCCGACCGCGCTATAGCCGAAAGATGGCTACAGCGCAGTTATCCTGTTCTATTGATGTCCTCCCATAACCCGGCCCCCCGTGTACACTCAGCGCATGCATCGGACGTGCTCTGTGAACGCTGTGACCTTCAGACACAGCTGATTACAGGTCGAGGTAAAGGGCCAATCAAAGCAGCCATTTACCATGTGATCAGCTTTGTCCAATCACAGCTCATCACATGTAAACAGATGCCAGTTATTGGCATTTCCTTTCCTGCTGTCTCTGTGTGAGGAAAGGAAAGCTGATAACCGGCCATCCTGTGACAGGGGACATTTACACTGATAATTAGGGCATTGATCACCAGTGCCCTGATTATCAGTGGAGACCCATCAGTGCCAGTCAGTGTACATTAGTGCAGCATATCAATGTTTATCAATGCAGCATATCAGTGCCCATCAGTGCAGCATATATGTGCCCATCAGTGTCTATCAGTGCAGCCTCATCAGTACCCATTAGCCCATTAGTGCAGCCTATCTGTGCCCATCAGTGCAGTCTATCAGTGCCCATCAGTGCAACCTCATCACCGCACATCAGTGAAGAAGAAAAAGTACTTATTTGCAAACTTTTATAACAAAAACAAAGAAAATGTTTTGTTTCTCAAACAACGGCCTTTTTTTGTTTGTTTAGTAAAAACATATAAACCCAGTGGTGATTAAATACCACCAAAAGAAATCTGTCTAAAAAAAAATGATACAAATTTTCATATGGGTACAGTGTTGCATGGCCGCGCAATTGTCATTTAAGGTGCAACAGCACTAAAAGCTGAACCTGGGCAGGAAGGGGGTAAAAGTGGCAAGTAGGCAAGTGGTTAAATATAGCTGCTCAAGGAACAGTCTCAATTTGGAAGCATACAGTATATTGTAAATGAAAACTTTAAATATATTTGCCCTTTTTAAGCAAAATAAGGTAAACAGTAATATGAATTGGTGCTTTTGTATTAAAAGACATGTTTTTAATAAAGATGGGCTCGGGCTTGTTCAGAACCAAATGTACCCGAGCCAGCCATGAAGTGAACCCTGCACTGCGCTAATCACAGGCAGTGAGACATTTCTCCAATGCGCGGCTGCAGCGATCGGGGTATGTCTCGCTGTCTGTGATTGGCGCAGTGCAGGGTTCACTTCCTGGCGGGCTTGGGCATGTTCGGTTCAGAACAAGCCCAATCCAATCCTTAGTTTTTAATTGTATTGGACAGAACTCTTTTCAACTAACTTAGTATAACAAATGGGATTCTTAACCAAAAAAATAATACCAGCATGTTGTTGTTACCACCAAATATTTTAAAAAGTGCTTATCCTACTAACCACGTATTGGCAGGACAGTGAAGGGGTGAAAACAAACATGTAGTCATTTGTTTTTTCATTGATGGTGGAGTGACAGCCACCTGATCACTTACACGTGCTGCTGATCTCTGGAATCCCCTGGCTGCTCTGTGAACCCAGAACCAGTGCATTGGGAATTTAGGATAACAAGCAGGGTTTAGGATGGCCAAAAATAGTGGAAACCATGGGAACATCTGCCACCTCCTCCCTACACTGCGAATAAACATGGAAGTGCAAACCCCTAAGCAGCTCTGGGTTCCGAGTTGTAAAAATCAAGGCACACAGAGGGTGGGTGAGCTGCAGACTTGGGACTCTGTCCCCAATCTGCTTGGACTACAGGCAGAGGATTCATCAGGGTCTAATAGAGAGAACCTGTTCCTGCTATCAGCCCCTTTATGATAGTAGCAAAGTGAGAAAACCCTTAAAGATTAAAAGAGCGAGAGGGTCAGTTAGTTTGTATGGTAACTAAATAAGGAGTATTTTTAACCATGTTTTTCTAAGGAAAAATTGTAGTTGCTGAGGAATCTTAACATTTCAAACTAAAAAAAGGGGGACATTAATCATCAGTGGAAAGGATTTTAAGGCCCACCTCAAGCTAAAACCTTTCTTTTAGTTTTGCATAGCATGGAGTAGCATAAAGGCCCGTGCACGCGGTACAATTATCATCAGAAAAAAGTCATACGACAACCTGTTGTGTGATAATCTGACCGTTAGTACGCACCATTCGACAACCAATTTTCAATTATAGTCTAACAGAAGTTGTATATGAAGACTAAAAAACTTTTGTCTGCCGTCAAGGCATCGTTCCAATTTTCGGCTTGTGTGTACAGAAGTTGGCCAAACAAAAGTTGTAAGTGCAAACACGCATGCTCAGAATCCAGGAAGTGCTCAGTCGTGTAAACTTGTGTCCGTAATTCACAATTCACATTCACCTGAACTTCCTCTTTATACGCTCCTAACACTTCACTACATTCGGCTTTGTCGAACGATGATTTGACTACTGTTAGTAGGCTAGACAAAATCACGGACAGACGATTTTGAGAAAAGTTGGACGTGCGGTCGTACAATCGCATCGTGTGTACGAGACTTTAGAATAATATTTTCCCTGTATTTTTCCCCATTGAAGATATTTCCTCCTAAAGAGGATCTTCACAAAATAAATAAAAGTCAGCAGCTACAAATACTGTACTGAGCGTACCCCAAACTGAACCTTGTTACATTCGGCTTATCACTTATTAGCAGAAGAGGCTGATTGAAAAAGCTGCAAAATGTCTTAATCAGCTGAATGTGACTACTACTAACTGTCCGTAGAAACCTCTTTAGACAAAAAGCTATTCAGTGTAGGAATTATCAGATATATTTACCTATGAGTAACCTTGCAAGCCTGCATGGATACATTCCTAGCATGTCACAATATAGAACAATTCAGATTCCAGTCTCTTTAGTCCTTAGTCCATTGGGACAAACAGTTTTCTTCTTCCTACATGACAATTCTAATACCATGTCACAGCAAAGCTCAGGATAGTATCAATGCTCCTTCAAATCAGCCTGGATCAAATATCTCACAAAAGTCAGCCTCATGGATCAACTAGCCTGTTTAACCAGGAGAGATAAATGCCATACCCATCTCAAAAGGAAACAGAAAGAGCCATAGTGTTCTCTGTGTTTATTTTATTAACTGAAACCAATAAAATGCACTCACATGAATGATGAGAACAAATGCTCCCAATACAGTAAAACAAGCTATGCAACGTTTTTGTGTAAATGTGCAGAGATATGCAGTGCAGATTGCTCCACACACAAGCACCATCACCTCTCCCTTGGACCACTAGGTTCCAAACAATGTATTGACGTCTATGACGTCATCAGGGGCACACCTGGTGAAATGTGTTGGGAAACACATTTCATGGTCTGGAGACTGCCATTACTTGAATCTCAGGAGCAGTGCTTGTTGTGGGACAGACACATTCTGATGCACAGGGTCGGGGCTACCACTAGGCAAACTAGGCAGCCGCCTAGGACGCACTGTTGCCTAGGGACACCAGGCTACTGGTTTCCCTCTGCGTCTGCATGCTCTGCAGGCTGCAGCATGTAACAAACTCAGTCTCAGGCAGTGTATTTAGAGGCGCAACATGGCACTGGAGCCAGCGCTAGAGGAAGCAGAGCCGATGCTTCCTGTATAGCGCTGCCTCCTGTCACATGGGCAGGGCAAAGGGGGTGGAGTCAGGGGTAGAGCCAATGGGGGGCAGCAAAATTAGGTTTCGTCTAGGGTGTCAAAAATCCTTACACCAGCCATGCTGATGCATGATCTTTTTTCTTAACTAATGTACAGAAGAATAAGAATTTTCCTAATTTCTTGTACTCATGGTGGGTTTCAATAGAACAGTAAAAAAGAAGAAATCAGCAACAAAAGCTGAAGAGGTTTTCTCTTTGTAGCACACGTTTTGCCAGCAAAGAGATGCACACCTTGCATCTTCCTAAATCAGGGAACAATCCTTCCCTTTTACCTCTCCACAGAGCTCCAGTGAATCTGGGAAATGTAGTTTCTCCATCCAGTCCCTCTGTCAGCTAGAGCAGGAACAACCATGAAGACAGTTAAAACTGTCGCTCCTCTTATGTCAGTTCTGTGGACTGGGGCGACAACCATGGTTTAAGTCCCCCGAATCAAATATAATAGTTGGCTAAAAGCACCACATTATGTTCTTGCAAAACTGGGAAAGTGTGGAGGACCTAAATGTTGACATTTTAATTATAGCCATAGTTAGCTTACAGTGGAATCCCCATTCATTACAATATACATATTTGTATTATTATTATATATAACAGCATTGTACTGATGGCAGCTATTGTATATGTAACAAAACAAATGTAGCCAAGATTGCAGCAGGGCATGTGACATTTACAGACACAGCTGCAGGAGAAGCTGCATTTACAGAACACAGAGGAGCTAGTGTTAAGCCACCATGGGGGAGAACATGGACTACTGGAGGCTCTGAGGAGGAGTGTACGGGACGACGTTAGAACCGATGTAAACAAAACAATGTATATGTTATCGACGGTAGTCATGTTACGACAATATATATTATTATTATGTTTATACATATAACATTACTTACCCCTAAGGTGACATTCGATTGATACCGATATTAATTTTACAGTTGTAAATCCAGGAGGTGTGAAAGGGTCAAAACGTTCTTGTATTACACCACGAAAATCGGTTGATAATATAAACTAAGCCCCCTGAATTTGGTACCAACAGCGGGGTCAGGTGTCTTGACTGTATTCTCCTCGCTGTCAAA
>BLSH010286103.1:241658-253713 GCA_018402905.1 Glandirana rugosa | reverse complement strand
CAAATATGAGGAAGAATATAAATCGGCCAAAAATGATGAAAAAAAATGTTTTTTTGTATTTTTTTTTTTTTGGATTTGTATTTTAGCAAAAAGTAAGAAATTTGGGTTTTTTTTGCAAAATTGTTGCTCTTCTTTTGTTTATAGCGGCGATCAGAAATGACGTAGCAATGATCAAATACCACCAAAAGAAAGCTCTATTTGTGGGAAAAAAAGGACGCAAATTTTGTTTGGGTACAACGTCGCACGACCGCGCAATTGTCAGTTAAAGCGACGCAGTGCCGAATCGCAAAAAGGGCTCTGGTCCTAAAGTGTGAAATCCTTCCGAGGCTGAAGTGGTTAAAGTATAACTAAAGGAAAAACTTTTTTTTTAGTTTTGGATAGAGTGGAGAGGGATTAGTATCCCTGGCAGCTTTTATTGCTGTCTGTTTCCTAGTTAAGGAGATTCACTTTCTCTATTTGCCCTGTTTATCATTATCATTGAAAGTGAAAGTAAAAGAAAATCCCAAATTTTGAGTTGTCCCCAGAAAAGTAATGGAGGGGAAATCTTCCAATAGAGACACTAGTTCTGGTGACCTGGGAGTCCCCAAGGAATTCCCCTAATTTGCAGGATATTCCTCCCCCATTATGTTTTGCTATTGGACAGGAAATAAATGGAAATCTCGCCAATGGGACACAGATAGTGAAAAAAATTGACAGGGGTTATAATCCTCCCTTGTTCTATCCAATATAAAAAAATGGCTATAGTTCTACTTTTAGTTTTATTCCTTATGCTACTAGGATTAGTAAATAGATAGATTAGATATCAAATTTCCTTTTTGTTTCTTCAGTTCTTCCTGGTTTCCAGGCCCAGGAGTCTTCAGGAGGGGAGGATTCTTAGACCGTGAGTTTGGGCTGAGCCACTAGTTTTAGTGAAAGTTGGTTATATTTACCTTTTTTCGGTATGGATTAGGGGTCAACTAGAAGCTTCTCAAAGCTGTTGGCAATTTTGTTTTTAAAACTTTGGTTGGGCTAACCTCAACCACAATCCACAACTATGTGCCCTGTGCACACCACAACAACTATTATCACAAGCAATTTTTTTCTGTGCAGAAATCTGCAACATGTATGCAGTTTTTCTGCGTGGAAAAAAACTGTTGTGGTGTGAACAGGAACACAAGATGGCCACGGCAAGAAATGCTAGGGGGTGTTTTTCAAAGTAATTTTTCAGCAACGTAAAGCATGGAGACATAGATGGATGGGTGATGTTGCTTTCAGTATTACAAATGAATAGTGGTTTTAGTTTGTGGTGTTCAGATGCAGAGTAACTCCACTTTAGGTATTTTTCCCCATCTGAAAAAAGGAAGAAGGGGCACTCTGCAGAAAAACTGAGGCTGAGACAGATTTACTGTCCTTGGGCAGAGAGGAGAGTTGATTTCTTGCTGAGTTGCAGGGGCTATGAGTGGAGAGTGGCACCTGAATGCAATAGAGACAGCCATTCCAGAGCAGCGGAGTGAGCCCTGGATGCTGGGGAGACCTCCTGCTGACACAGATCTGGCGTGATGCCACTGGCCAATCCTGCACTATACCTTTATAACAGAAGGACAGATTTGTCTGCCAGAATCACATGTTCTTGCCTTCACCAGCTCCTAAAGGAACACTACTCCCAGTGCTACAACATAACGTTTTGCTCCTCAACAAGCTGGCCAGAAGGAGTAGAGTATAGTGTAGCATATCCCTCCCTTAGATAGGGTTACCTAGTATAGGGTGCATAGGACCCTGTGTTTTTTTACCAATCATTGTGGTTACAACCCTTTCCTGCTCTTGTTTAATTATTGCAGTGTATTTCTGCAATTGCCTACTCATTGTAGAAGATCTTGTGCGATGTTTATCCAACATAAACAGCTCCTTCAGAGGAAAGCATTGATCTCCTTGCTTTTAACCAGCATGGCAGCATGTATTTTATACAAATTCAACAGAATCTCTTGTACTGTATATGTAGTATTTTTTGTTGTTGTTTAGAAATGTTTTTATTGAAGGATCAGCGGCTACAATACAACATGCACATTAATACGGATATTACAGGCTGTTCCAAAACAATAGCGTACAAGTAGCCTTTACATGAAATTTAATAATGACAAGAAATACATGGTGGTATATCCATAAATCCAGTTTGACAAAAGGAGCACCAAGAAGGTGCAAGAACAAAACCAAAAACAATGAAAAAGAGAGCCCGACCAAGATGGGGGTGAAAATGAAAGGGTACGTTGCAAATAGGGAGTACCTATTAGTAAATGTTCCAGTAGTTCCATTTATTATGGAACACAATCTTAGAGTCAACGGCCGTGTGGAAGATGCACTCCATAAGTTTAGTAGCATTCATCCTTATCAAAACCTGGACCCTCTTTCTGAAGAGCACCAATTCAGGACAATAGCCCATTGAGCTGTGCTAAAAAATGTATGCAGTAAACACTCATGGAGGGAAGGAATGTCTGGGATAGGAGCAAAAAGCAAACACATTTGAGGGGTTAGGATGATAGTGGAACCTGCAATCAGAGCTGTTTTAGAGGCCATTTGCTGGCAAAAGTGGAGTAGTTTTATGCAGTAATTTTAATTCAATTTTTACTAGACAGATTGCCAAACTTAAAACATATCAGTCCTATGCATACCTGTTTAGAAGAAGTTGAAGTTATGACTAGGGCTACCTACCTAAAAACATTAAGGACCCTTTCATATGGGGCGGACTCTGCCGAGATCAGCAGTGGATCAGCAGACAGAGCGGTTGGCAGGTCCGTGTCCGTGAATACGGACAGAGCCTGCTCTGCTCTATGGGCAGCCTGGTGTAAACGGGCTCTGCTATATGTTTACACCTGATTGCCCTCTGACCCGATCCACCTAGACGGAGGACAAATCTCCTTCCATTTATTTTTAGTGGATTGGATCGGAGGTAGAGGGGTGTAAATGGACACAAATCCATTTATGTCCGCTGGTCCATAGGGGTAAATTAACTGTCTGATGGTGGACCTGATTAGAATGGTCACAGGAAAGAGGCCTAACTCATCAGAAATAAAAGGAACATTTTATAATATGGCCAATAACATTTTAACAACATTTGATGACCTGAGTCAAACGTTAATTGTTAATCTTTATGCATGGTTAGGGTTAGTCCCTTGCTCAGTTAACTGTTCAACTGTATATTTGTCTTTCTGCTCTACCCTAGGTTCTCACTTCTATGTGTGGCTGCAGGAATTGCAACGATTGCCGCACCCGCAACCACCTACATTGAAAATGCACTGCTCTGCGGAAACGTGCGCGGCTGCCATTCATTCTGAATGGCACCCCCATGCATGTAAAATCACAGTACGTGTGCGGGAGCCACAGGGAAATCGCATGGTTAAAAAGAACATGCGATTTCCCTGCGGCTGCGTTTTTGAAAAGGCGCATGCACCTTTTGTTGTGGAAACTCAGGCACAGCCCATTGAAATTAATAGGCTGCCGTGCCTGCACAAATGTGGCCTGCAAACTCGCAGAGATATGAACCTAGGGTAAAGGAGTACTTGAAGTTATTAAAAAAAAGCAAACATAGATACTCACCTCCATGCTGCAGCATCTACAGCATGTACAACTGCAGCTGTCTTGTCCCCACTTTAAGACTGTTAGCGATTACATGATTACCAATCAGTCAATTCGCGATCTGCTCGCAGCAGATGGCAATCACTGTCAGTCACTGGGGTAGTGATTGGTGAGAAGGAACATAAGATTGTGGTATATGCGGACGATGTACTGTTTTATGTTACTAATCCGAGGATAACGCTACCTAAATTAATGACCATATAAAAACACTACGGCAAAATAACGCACTATAAAATAAACCCATCTAAGTCTGAGATTTTAAACATCAATATAAAGTAACAGGATGCACAGAATTTACAACAAGATTTCCCATTTACTTGGAGAAAGACAGAGATGAAGTACTTCGGGATAAAATTAACCCTGACCATAGAGCAAATATATAATAAAAATTATATCCCATTACTAAATTAAATAAGAGAAGATATGAAAAAAATCTCCTCAAGATGTCTCTCGAGGCTTGAGAGAATAAACATCTTTAAGATGGCCATAGTCCCCAAAATAATATATAAATTCCAAATGCTGCCAATACCTCTCCCACAGACAAATTTTAGGGTACTTAAGACTGTGATGCTAAGTTTTATATGGCGGAACAAAAAAACGAGAATTAGCCTCACAGTATTAAATAAAGACAAAACGCAAGGGGGACTGGGGGTCCCAGATTTTAAAAAAATACTACAATGCAATCCTATTGTCACGAATACCTGAATGGGTTAAAAATAATAAGGAAAAAAAAAGATGGGTAAATATTGAGCACACAATGAGTAACGGTTCACTAGGAAAGATTATTTGAATTCCACCACAGTACAGGAAATTAGATATAGGCACACTGGATATGACACGTAGGGTATTAAAAATCTGGGATATAATCCACACACAAGAAAAATGTTGTTACCACTAAGAGATACTGATTTTTTCCCACCTGGTAAAGGGTTAGAATTTGGGAGGTGGATAAAAGATGAGAATGCACAACTGAAAGATATTATAGAAAAGGGGAGAACATGCACATTACAAAGGTTAAAACAAAAAAAGACTTAATGACTATAGAAGAATGGCGTTATGCCCAGCTAAAGCACTTTGTATCAACACTCCCACAGCCAATAAGATCTGTGGAGAATCTATTACCCCTGGAGCGGATTTGTATATCTGCTGATAGGGGAATCTACAAAATACTGGTAGCACTAAAAGGACCAGAGATACCGTCATATATAAAAAAAATGGGAACAGGAGCTGGGAGAACGAGGGAAAGAACAAACCCTAGCGAAAATATGGAAGATGGTACATAACCCCTGAGAAAGCTAATAAATTCCAAGAAGGAAAGGCACCATTCTGCTGGCGGGGATGCAAAGCAATTGGGACTACGGCCCATATTTGGTGGAAGTGCCCAAAAATTTAAAAATATTGGAGAGAAGTGTTGCAATTAATAGAAGAGATAACTAAAAAGGAGATACCAGAGGAGCCGTGGGGATGTTTGTTCCACGCTGCCATAAGCCCGGTAAAACAATACAGGAAAACCATTATTCCACACCTATTGAACGCGGCCAAAAGCCTGATCCCCGGTAAATGGCAGGAAGTGGACAGCCCTTCTATAGGAGATTGGCTGGAGAAAATAGCTGAAATACAGGAAATTGAATACTTGAAATGCTGTGGGGAGGAGGAACTTGAGGGGTTTACAAGCAAATGGGAGGTGTGGGTAGATTTCAAGAAAACAAGGAGATACACGGACATTAGAGGAAGGGAAGAAAATAGAAGAAGGAGTTGAATGAGAAGAGTAGGAGTGAGCATACGGTACAGGACCAGAGAGTCTGGGGGGGGAGGGGGGAATGGGACTTTTTATGGGACCAATATGTATAGGATGGTCAGGCTAAATATGTATTTATTTTTGTTTTGTTTTGTTTTTTTCTAAATATGATAAATGAAATAAAGAAACAATTAAATAAAAGGAATAAATAGGGAAAGGAATGCCACAATGAAGAGACCAACTTGAAGGCTGGTATCAAAGCTAAGCTGAAATTATCCCCAAAAAGTCTTCTGAAGTGGAATAAATAAAAATAAATAAATAAAAGTAACTCCCAAAGTCAACAACATATAAATCAAACAACATATGAACTAAGTATACAACAAAATTAGTAGCTAAGTAGGTTTGGGCTAAGTTATCGGAAATTTGACCCTCTGTGTAGGGCCCTAGACCACGGCCAATTCGGCCAAGTACAACCCCACACGGGGGTCCTCCAGGGTCCTCCCCCACCGGCGTGGGCCAGAAGGGGCTGCCCTCCCAAGGAGCCGGAGGGAAACCCGTGTATAAACCAGAGGGTGTAAAACAGAAACCAAACCCAACAAAAATGCAACAACACAGCCTCAATCGCCTATAGAGCCTACAAACTTTGGTACAAGTTCATGTTAGGTAGGGTGAAGAGATTGGGAGGGAGCAGAATCTAAGGAAAGGAGATTTAGGTGGGGGGGGGGGGAGAAGAGATAGCATTTGTATGGAAGTGCCATGTGTAGGTGTACAGTATTCTCGGATAGCAAGATCTGGTTGGTGTCGTAAGATTTGTCCCTGTGCTGCACGCTATAGCGATACAACCAAGTCCAAGCAGCAAGGTAGGGTTTGGAACAGGGTCCACTGTTCCAGCGGAGCAGAGGAAAGTGGGGAGATTAATGTGGGCCGTCCTTGGTGAGTTGCTGGGTTGAGATGAAGGTACCATGGGGAGGGGATGATAACAGTAAAATGGTACTGATATGAGGGCTTGGAGGAGGGGGAGACTGTCGGTACAATGTAGGGAGCCAAAAGGAGTATAAATCAGATGAGGCTCCATCAGGATGTGGGCTAACTGGGAGTTAGGGAGCAGACTGGAAAATGTCAAGGGTCTGAGCATGGAGAGTCAGCCACAGAAGGAGTGTCACTTGCTCCCAGGAGCAGCTCAGGAGGTAGGCGGAGGGCTGAGAAGAAGTAGATCCAGCCGGGCGGTAGTTGTCTCCAGTGGGTGGTAATAAACGAAGGGATTCCAGGATGGTTTGCGCCTCTGTAGGAAAAGTCAGCATGTGGCTGCGACCCTTGTAGGAGAATGTAAGCTTAAAGGGGAAGCCCCATCTGTACCAGATGTGGTGGGCAAACAGGGCTGTAGTGTATGGCTTCATCTGCCTTCGCTTCACAATCCTGATCTGAGACAGGTATGCAAAGGCTTGATAGTGGTACCATTGGAATGTTAAATCCAATTTATCCCACGCCGCCCATAGGAGGGTCTCCTTGTTGTGGGAAAAGGTGATTTTAATTATTATGTCGCGCGGAGGACCCTCGGGCTTCTTGGGGCCCGATGGATGCGATTGAATTCCAGCCTGTCAATGGGGAATGCCGGGACAAGCTCCTAGAATAAGGCCATGCCCAACTCTTTTCTGAGATCTGAAATGTCCTGCTCGTGGTTCTCTAAGACGGTGGCCACCGCATCATCTGGTCTTCCAGGTCATTCTTGCGGGAGTCTAGTTCCCGTAACTCCTTAGTGAGGTGTGAGGCCAATTTAGATGTTGCTGCTGACAGTTCAGATTGCAGCATTGATTTGAAGCGAGCCAGGAGATCGGCATCGCGCAACCTCAGCTGCTGGTCTAGTGCCACTTCCAGTTTCTTACTCACTGCGGGAGACTGGGCTCTGTCCTCGAACGGAGGCTGGTGGAACAGTTCTGGACTTGAAGGCCGGGGCTTCCAAGATGGCGTCCAGAGGGGGACGCCGCGGCCGGGTCCCGGTCAGAATATTTGGCGCTGGGCACTCCGGAGGTCTTTGTTCTTTTCCCCATATGGTGCTCGGGAGCCGCGGAGAGCCCATGAGATGAAATGGGAACACGAGATTGTTCGCAAGGGCGGGTTATACTGGCCGTTGTGTCTGGGCAGCGAGGAGCGGGTTTAGCTTGCAGCCACCTTAGTTCGCTGCTTGCGAGCAAGAAGTCATGGCTATATTATCCATTTCTGATTTGATCACTTTCGAATCGCACATCAATGGATAATAACATTGAAGTGTGTATGGCCACCATTATAATATTACATAGTTACATAGTTGAGGGTGTGTATGTGTTTATGTCGCTACCATTTTCCATATCCCCGTACGATGAGTTTGCTAAGAAACACATCTAAAAGTTTTTTGAATTTCTGTACACTCTTCACTGACACCATCAACAATGCTTACTGCTCTAAGAGTAAAAAGCCTGAATTCAGTTTAAGACTGAATCGCTTCTCGGGCAGCATCATTATGTGGCCTGCATGCCTTCTTCAGAAACCTTCAGGTTAATGCAGAACTACACTACACCTGAGCACCAAAAAATTGTTGATTGAGAGAGTGAAGTTCCACTTAAAATAGTTTCCTCCCGACCAATGTTGGAGATGCCAGGAGGGACGAGGCACATTGCTACATTTGTTTTGGTCCTGTCCCAAGCTTTATTATTTTTAGAAGGAGGTTCGGTGGATTGTTCAAAAATGTACTATGAGGTTCCTGCTGATCTACATGTTTTGACTAGTTAAAATTTATAAATGTTCAGTTCTTTGTCACCTGTTGAACGCTGCCAAGTCCTGTATTCCCTATAACTGGAAGCGTCCACAGCCACCGACAATTGGTCTTTGGGTTAATGAAGTGTAGGAAATAAACAAGATGGAAGACTTGGTCCAAAAATACACTAAAATTTGGACATTATGAAATATGTTTGTCTACTATAAAGAGGGTAAAGCTCTGTTTGAATCATACATTTGCTGATTGTAAGTTGCTCCTCAGTCCCACCTTCAGGTTAACATCAGCCCCCCCCCTTTTTTTTTCTCTCCTCAGTTCCCCTTCCGCCTTACATTCTCTCTTTTCTCTGTCTTCTATCTATTTCTCTGTATCCTTCTACTTATTTCCTTACTATAGTGCTTTAATAAAACTAAAATAGGGAAGGGTTGTCCTACGTTCTCCTAGTGGTGACTAGTCTCATTAGGGATTTTCCCTTCTAAAGCCTATTGAAGGTATTGTTGCACAACTACTTGACATGTACAGTATCTCAGTAAAGTGAATGTAGCCATGTGCTCCCTTGACAGTGGCTGGTAGTAGTGGTTCACCTTATAGCTGCCCTCATTGACACCATATATCACACACCCGGAGACACTGAACAGACCATCTCTTGTTTTTGTTGTTTTATTTAGGGGAAATAACTTGGAGAGGGATAAGGGATGACTGTGAAATGCCCGAAGAATTATGATACATGAACTCCATATACAGTCCTGTATATGTGCACTTGCACTGCAGACTCTCCCTCGGCAGACTATTGCTCTACTCAACTCTCCAGCACTTCACTTGCTGACTGTTTCTTCTACAGTTCTCTCTCTACACAGAACTTGCAGCTTTACACTTCTTTGCTTCTCTCCAGCTCAGAACTTAGTTTCCAGCCTGAAGGGAAATTTATCAGGCTTCTCTGTACCTTTCTCTTCACCGTGGCTAGCACATGGTGAGGCCTACTCTGCATCAGCAGGACCTCAGGAACCCCCATTACAGGCCAGGGCCCCTGAATGTGTAGCAAAGTACTTGACTGCTATCTGGGCCTTTGACGGACTACAACTCTCAGCCAATCCTCTTCCAGGTCCCACCGACCTGCTTTTCCTGTGTGACTCTCCTTCCCCTGACTGGCTCCCAAGGCTTCCACAGACTGATCACTATTCCTCTCCCAGCCTGCTCCAGCACTTTCTCCTCCAGCCCACAGGGACCGTCACTCACTGCACCGGTGGATCACTTTAAAGTCTCTCTCCTTGTAGCACCTCCGCTGTTCTCCTGTTCCTCCTGTTCCTCCTGTGCGACTCCAGCAATCACTCTCCTTTACTGGTTGCACCTGAACCCCCAGGCCTCAAGGTCACCCTCACCAGACTGCGGGCGACCTCCTGCTTAGGGGCCTGCTCCACAGCAATTCTGCTACATCTCCAGACTTCCAGCCAACACTACTCCTCCCAGATTGGGCTGACTCAGAGTATTTAAGGAGGCCTGCTCCCTGCCAATCCTGCTTGGGGATTGGTCAGGGCTCCTTAGAATAGTCCAGATGGTTCCACCTATCTCTCAGCTCTCTGACCAGAAACCTTCCCCAGGTTTCTAGAAAGAAGTGGGAGGTTCTGGTGACCTCATCTGTCAAGTCCACTCAATCCTCCCTGAGCCTCTCCTCCAAGGACTGCTTTTACAATGAGGCCTGACTAAATTTTACCTCACCTACCAAAACGCACCTATTCTATGGGGGCGCTCCATGAATGCACCCCTCACATTTTTGTAAATATTTTATTATATCTTTTCAAGTGACAACACTGAAGAAATGACACTTTTCTACAATGTAAAGTAGTGAGTGTACAGCTTGTATAACAGTGTAAATTTGCTGTCCCCTCAAAATAACTCTAAACCGCTGGACACAAAAGTGAGTACACCTCTAAGTGAAAATATGTCCAAATTGGGCCCAATTAGCCATTTACCCTCCCTGGTGTCATGTGACTCAGTAGTGTTACAAGGTCTCAGGTGTGAATGGGGAGCAGGTGTGTTAAATTTGGTGTTATTGCTTTCACTCTCTCATACTGGTCACTGGAAGTTCAACATGGCACCTCATGGCAAAAAACTCTCTGAGGATCTGAAAAAAAGAATTGTTGCTCTACATAAAGATGGCCTAGGCTATAAGAAGATTGCCAAGACCCTGAAACTGAGCTGCAGCATGGTGCCCAAGACGATACAGCTATTTAACAAGACAGCTTCCACTCAGAACAGGCCTTGCCATGGTCGACAAAAGAAGTCGAGTGAATGTGCTCAGCGTCATATCCAGAGGTTGTGTTTGGAAATAGACATATGAGTGCTGCCAGCAATGTTGCACAGGTTGAAGGGGTGGGGGGTCAGCCTGTCAGTGCTCAGACCATACGCCGCACACTGTATCAAATTGGTTTGCATGGCTTTCATCCCAGAAGGAAGCCTCTTCTAAAGATGATGCACAAGAAAGCCCACAAACAGTTTGCTGAAGACAAGCAGACTAAGGACATGATGGTCTGATGAGACCAAGATAAAGTTATTTGGTTCAGATGGTTTTAAGCGTGTGTGGCGACAACCAGGCGAGGTGTACAAAGACAAATGTGTCTTGCCTACAGTCAAGCATGATGGTGGGAGTGTCATGGTCTGGGGCTACATGAGTGCTGCCGGCACAGGGGAGCTACAGTTCATCGAGGGAACCATGAATGCCAACATGTACTGTGACATACTGAAGCAGAGCTTGATCTCTTCCCTTCGGAGACTGGGCCGCAGGGCAGTATTTCAACATGATATTGTCCCCAAACACACGTCCAAGAGGACCACTGGCTTGCTAAAGAAGCTGAGGGTAAAGGTTATGTACTGGCCAAGTTTGTCTCCAGGCCTAAACCCTATTGAGCATCTGTGGGTCATACTCAAACGGAAGGTGGAGGAGCCAAAGGTCTCTAACATCCACCAGCTCTGTGATGTCATCATGAAGGAGTGGAAGAGGACTCCAGTAGCAACCTGTGAAGCTCTGGTGAACTCCATGCCCAAGGAGGTTAAGGCAGTGCCGGAAAATAATGGTGGCCACACAAAATATTAACATTTTGGGTCCAATTTGGACACTTTGACTTTTTGACTCACTTTTGTTGTCAGCAGTTTAGACATTAATGACTGCGTTGAGTTATTTTGAGGGGAAAGCAAATTTACACAGTTATACAAGCTGTACACTCACTACTTTACATTGTAGAAAAGTGTAATTTCTTCAATGTTGTCACGTGAAAAGATATAATAAAATATTTACAAAAATGTGAGGGGTGTACTCACTTTTGTGAGATACTGTACACTCTGGAAATTGTGGTTGATTGTTTATATTCAGTTTTCATTTATCGATTGAGTTATGACTTTTTTATGAATACTGGTGTACCACTAATTTTGTACCAATGACTTATTGTTTGGACTTTCTGCTGGAAAATAAAATATTTGAAAAAAAAAACAGTTTCCTCCCAATGCCAGATTCAAGATTCACCATTCAAAGATATGTATTCAATAGAGTTGAGCGAACCTCTGGAAGTTCGGGTTCTGCTGGTCCGTCCGAACTTCGGGACAAAGTCCGGGTCCGGGTCCGGACGGAACCCGAACGATCGCACGGACAAAACCCTCCTTTGACAAAAAAAAAAGTTTATAAAATAAAAGGTCGTCTTTCAGGTTTGTTATTCAGTAACCATGTTTTAATCACCATGTGGTCATAAGTATTTTTTCAGTATTGAGTTAGCTATTTACTTTTGACTTATATTTGTTAGTTGGTGTTAAAGGTCTCACATGTCATAGAGTGTTTTCACTCATGTGGGGAGTGTAAAAACATTTATAAAATAATATAGAAAAGTGCACTGTTGTAACTTCTTTAATGTGAAAAGATGTTACATTTCATCACTCACATGTCGAACATATTGACACATTTAAACGAAAGG
>BLSH010286103.1:225669-237511 GCA_018402905.1 Glandirana rugosa | reverse complement strand
TGAAATCTCTAATTTCTGCTATCTGTCCTCAGAGCAACAGCACAGACAGCAGTAGTAAAGTAATCTATCTCAGGATGCAGGATCAGGTCTTAAAATGGCTGAAATCTGTCCCTCACGCCGTCAGCTACCTTTCCCTACACTAACCCAAGGAGCATGTGACTGCAGCACTGTGACTCCAGCTTATAAAGAGGCTGGGTCACATGATGCACTGGCCAATCACAGCCATGCCATTAGTAGGCATGGCTGTGATGGCTTCTAAGGGCAAACCAGTGAAACGCTTGTTGATTGGCTGCCCTGCAGCTTCTCAACACGTGGAGTAAAATAGCAGAACCCCGGACCGAACCCGAACGATTTTTGAAATGTCCGGGTCCGGGTCCGTGCCACGGACACCCGAAAGTTCGGTACGGACCCGAACGTTACAGTCCGGGTTCGCTCAACACTAGTATTCAGCAGCTGATACAAAAATGTGGAATTTGAAGAAATTTGATGTAAAACAAACAGAGTTTGACGTAAAAAGAGAGCTACAGGATAAAAATAGAAATTCCCAGAAATTCTATAAATAATTATAATACTGAGTGCCAAGTCTTCATAAAAGTTATCGCGACTAGAGTAATAAACTGGAATTGTGTGTGTCTTGTTTCGAATCAGTGTGTTTATAGCCTGTTTTGTTACCTTGGCAATTACAGCTGTGACTTAAGCGTGATGCAAGTCTAAAGCATCCATACATTTAAAACTTAAGACTGTAGAAACACATGCCGATCATTGACATTAGGGCATCAATGCAATGTGCTAGTTTCAAAAGTGAATTAAAAAACAGGTTCAGACTGTTTTTTATTATATTAATTTATTACAGGTATTTATATAGGGCTGACAATTAAAGCCTTGTGTACACTGTTGGGAGTGAAAAGCACAGATGCATCATCCAGCCCCACTGCCGGAGCTGGATGAAACTCTTTAAGAGGCTGAAAGCTGCTGCAGCTGGATGGTGCGATTAATGCTTAGGGCAGTATTCACCCATGGACGAATGCTCAGAATGCAAAAAAAAAAAAAAGAGAATGCATCGACCAAGCACTTCTGCTTGTACTACCAGCCCTGTAAAATAGGAGAGAAGATGCACTTCCTAGCACAAAAAACACTTCCAAGACCGCCGCAGGGAACATTTTTGATATCAGTGCAGATCACCTTAATACCATTGTGTCAAAGAAGTCCTCAAGATCATCCTCACAGTGTCACAGATCATTTAGATGCCATGGACATCCACCCATAAATCGATGTTGGGTGTGTAGTGATCAGGCACTCCCAGAAAATTTGATGAGGCGAGGAAAGAAAAAAAAACAAGTGATTGCATACCTTAAATTAATAAACAAACTAAAATTACTGGCACCAGGCTATGCACTATATTGCACATGACACAATCACTCTAAATGTACCTCATCAGAAATGTCTATTCCTCTCTGTTAGACCTCTGAATAAAGCCAATCCATGGGATAGTTAGGAGACTGGATTTGACATCCAATACTTCCAGCAGAAATCAAAATCCACATACAAAAGAAACTTGCACTGCTCAGTTCAGAAGTACACAAGTCATATTGCTACCAGACGTCTACGCGCATATGCGTATATATCTTGTTCACATCCAGAGAACTATGCAGGCACCCGTAACAGTAGCTGTTCCAGCTCTGGCTGCTTAGATAAGCTTACCGAACATGTCCCTTTTTGGATGTACCCCCTTTTTAAAAGCATGACAACATGTGTCTCCTCTACACACTCTTTCAATCACTAGAGATGGGAATGCCTGTTGTCAGTGAAAATCAGTTGAAAATACAAATGGTGACTACCAAAGAATGGGAACAAGGCTAGATGTGAAACCAAGCTCAAAGTCTTAATGCAGGTACACATTAAAAAATGCTAGGATTAGATTGTTTTGGGTGTTCTACGTTTACAAATACCAAAGGAGATGGCTTCTTCAATTAAATAGAAGAAGCCTCTCCAGAAAATGCTTGTTAAAGTCCCCATGGGAAGTGCAGATTGTACTCTGTCCCATCCCAATCTGTGCAGGGGTTGCTGAGCAGCACTGTCAGAGTTCCTTCTCCCTCCTGCCACCACTATCCAACACCAGTGGTCAAAGAAGACTCTGACTGACAGCAAGGGGGGGGGGGGAGTTACAGGCAGTGTACACAGAGAATCTTCCAAATAACATTTACAGTTGGAATACAACACCAGTCATAATGGACAGTGATTCTACCTTAAGGCTGCTTTCAGACTGCAGCCTCGGTCGCGGTAAAACCCCGCTAGTTTTAGCAGCTGCCGCTCTTTAGTCGGGAGCGTGGCACTTTTAACCCGCCACAAGGGGTTAAAACTGGGTTAAAAGTGCTGGTGCTACGCGCTTCCGAGGCAGTGTGCAGCCGCTTCGGAAGCACTTGCCATTCATTTCAATGGCAGGGGTGGCAGAGGAGCGGTATATACACCGCTCACCTCACCGCCCCAAAGATGTTGCTTGCAGGACTTTTTGTAACGTCCCGCAAGTGCACTGCCCCCGTGTGAAAGCACTCAGGCTTTCACATTGGGGTGGATTCAGAGGGGATATTTTTTTTTCCAGTTTTAAGGATTTATTGGAATAAAAGTTCTGTGATGTCACTATGAACTGCCAAAACATGACAAGGTAGAGAGGCAATTGCTGGTTATTAATACTTCGAGGAGCAGTTAACGGACAACTGGGTGAGCAGTGGAGGGCAGCTCATTATTCATACAGCCACTGTTGGGCACAGCTGTTATATTCAACCAGCTCATCGTCTTTGAACCACAAGGGAATTTCTTTCTTGGCACTTTCCACTGAGTCACTGCCGTGACAAATGTTTCTTCCAACCTGTATGCAGAAGTCTCCCCTGATGGTGCAGGGTTTGGAGTCAACTGGGTTGGTCTCTCCCAGCATGACATGGTCAGTCTTCACCACATTCAAACCCTGTCAGACCATGGCGACCATGGGGCCAGAGTTCATGTACTCCACCAGTCCTTTGTAGAAGGGACAGTACTTCAGGTCAATGTAGTGCTGTTGAAGGTGCTCTTTGGTGGCATGCTGAAACTTCATAGCCACCAACTGGAAGCCTTTCTGCTCGAACCGTTTGATGATATCTCAGACGAGTCCTCTCTGGACACCATCTGGCTTGAAGGCAATAAAGGTGCGTTCCTTGTTGGCAGCCATCCCTGCTCACTTCCACCCGGGGAAACTGAAAGAGAAAGAATGATTGGGGGGGGGGGTTTGAGGTGCTTTACAGGTGCTAGTTTTAGCTAAATAGTGCCTGTAAAGTGCCTCAGTGTGAAAGTAGATTTGTGTAAGATCTCACAACACAGGGTAGCTGGCTGTTAAAGGTGGAGAATATTATATCAAATGTTATAAAAACAGTATGCAGGGTGCTTTTAGCAATTGCTCCTAAGATCCAGGGGTTGAGGGTGCTACTATGAATCAGGGCAGTCTTTAAGGCAGGGCAAAAGGGGCAGCTGCCCTGGGCCGTGTCATTGTTGTGGGGCCCAAAACAGCTGCCTTATACTTGCCAACTATCCTGGTTTAAATTCCCTTGTCCCTTAAAGGTTTAGTCCTGTGCTGTGTCCTGCTATCTGTGTGAAGTGCTGCTACTAATTCTGCCTAGCTCTCCCCAATTGTTGTGTACAGGTGTCTCACCTGTAGACCCTGTGTTTACATGTAAATAACTGGCATTGATATGTAATAAGCGGCAGCATTCAAATGTAAATAGCTGCAGCCAACGGCATTCAGATGTAAATAAAGGCTGCTTCCATATGTATATCATGCCCCCCTGAGGTCATATCCAGCATCACCTATACTGAATTCTGCCCACTGGAGAGGTAAACGGGCATGCTTGTAAGTCCTGCCTGCAACTGTGGTAATTAAGTCTAACATCAGCCTGTTCTGCAAAGGTAAGCTCATTGGTGGAGGGAAGGGTAGTGTGGGGTGTGCAGAGGTAGGCAGATAAGGAATTAAAGTTTGGGGTGCACAGGTGATCAAGGAGGGGATGTATAGAGGTAAGAAAGGTGAGCGCATAGATGAGCAGAGGAGACAGGTAGAGTTAAAGGGGGAGGAGTGGAGTGGAGAGGATGGGGGAGGTTTGGGGTGCAGAGGTTAGCAGGGGGCTTTAGGATGCAAAGGTGTACTGAGAGGGTGGATAAAGATGTAGGTAGCGTGCAGGGCAGCCCATTCATTTCAATGGGCTGCTGTATGAGCTAGAGATGCGCAGCGGAAGAAAGTCCCTAACCCTTTTTCGAAATCACATGGTGCCACAGCATATCACAGCAGATGCGTGAGGGTGTCATTAACAATTGATGGCACCGCTGTGTATCTGCCAGAGGGCAGCACGTTTCCGTGGTGTCAGAAAAGCGATTTGCATTCCCCACACACACAAATGTGAATGCAGGCTAAATGTCTCAATTACATTGGTGGTCAGTGTAAATCTTCTCATTACATTGGGACTTGGTGGAGAATCCTTTCATTCACACTAGTGGCCAGTGTGAATGTCCCCCTTACATTAGTGGTCAATGTAAATCCCTCCTTACATTGGTGGCTACTGTGATTACTGTGAATGCTTCAATTACATTAATGGTTAGTGTAAACCCCTATTACATTGGTGACCAGTGTTGAAACTCCTCTTTATATTGTTAGTCGGTAAAAAAAAAAAAAATCAGCATTGCCATTGATCACACCCTCCCCTCCCGCCAGCACTGCCACTGATCTCAGGAGTTCTAGGATCCCTAGGAGTTTTCTAACTATTGATGGTGTTCAGGCAGTGAGGAGATGATGTGCTGTAACCTCTTGCAAACCAATCAGTGAGCAGTAATGATGTGCACTAACCTCTAGCAACCACTCAGTGAGCAGTATTGGTGTCCAGTAATCTCTAGCAACTAATCAACAAGCAGAAATCATGTGTTGTAACCTCTAGCAACTAATCAGTGAGCCATAATGTGTGCTGTAACTTCAAGCAACCAGTCATTAAGTGGTAATGATATGCAGTAACCTCTGGCAACCAATCTCAATCGCTGCCTGATCTGATTCAGTAAACTGATTGTGAAATTAACTGCTATTTTTTGTATGTCTCAGAGCAGGTAGAGAGTGATATTGCATGGGGGGGGGGGGGGGCAAGAAAATGTTTGCCCAGGGTCCAATCAATATTAAAGACGGCCCTGCTATGAATGACAGGTTGGCAGTAGCATATATCCAGAAATAAGGTGTGACCAGGAGCTGACCCTTTTGTCAGAAGTTCAACCAATCATGCAATAGACTGAACAACATCACCTTTACCTGAAAGCTATCTATTTTCTTGTGACTAACTTGCAGACTCATTGAGCTGCTCTTCTATTTACAATGAGTGGGTGCTCAATCAAGGAGAAAACACACAGCGCAAACATCAAAATGAGCATATATAATTTAATAAAAGCATAAAAGCACACTTACATATGGGTAAGCAAAGGGCTACAAAACTGGCCCTTTTGTATGGATGTACACAAAGATGTGCCCTTGTCAACAGGGTCTTATCCAGACTGAGGTTTCAGAAATTCGCAAATTATGCTGGCTAATTCCTATCAAGCTTTCTGTTAGGAATTAGGAGGCTGCATATGCAAAGTCGGCCTGCAGGAGTACAATTTTATTGAGGAAGAAATGGCAGGAATTGACTAGAGAAAAAGAGTACAAGCAAGTGTTTTACTATATGAATGATAAGATCCAAGATAATACAGCATTTTTTAAATTAGCCAGCAGCTGAACAATTTTAAATACAACATAACAAGTTACTATCACTGTACATAGTCAACGGTAAGAGGCCAAGGTATTCTTTTATTTCAACTTGTTTTATTGCATATATGAAAAAACAGGCACACAGTCACTAAGATGACGTGTTACTGGTATGGAAAGGATCGGAGGGATCAGTGCATGACTTTATAAGGGAATTGAATCACAATACCAGAAACATTAAACTAACTTATACCATGCACACTCATCAAATAGCGTTCTTGGACTTGCAGATCAGAATTGAAGGTGGTAAATTAATCACCAATACATTTCGAAAACCCACTGCGGCTAATACCCTATTGGAAGCCACTAGCCATCACCCCAAAACACTAATCCGTGCCATTCCGACGGGACAATTCCTAAGGATAAAGCGGAACTGCTCCCTGGATGAGGATTATAAAAAAGAAGCTACCGACCTTTATCAAAGATTTAGGAGCCAAAAATATCCACATTCCATTTTGAAGAGATCAAAGAAAAATGCGTCCCAAACAAAGAGGAGGGAGCTACTAAATCAGAATGACTTTCGAAAAACAAAGAACAACTTGGGCTATACAAGAATCATAACCCCATTCGGAAGCCAGTGGGAAAAAGTGAGAACTGTACTAACAAAACATTGGCATATTCTCACAAGATGCCCTCTGACCAAAGCCATTGTAGGCCCGAGACCTCTATTAACTGCTAAGAGGGCGAGGAACCTAAGTGATGAACTTGTCAGAACAGAGTTTGTTAGGCCAGTAAAGAAAAAGTGGCTGACTGGTTTACCCCCACTGAAAGGGATGTTCCCATGTGGCAGATGTCACATATGCCGCTATGTTGAAAAAAACAGTATCTTCAAGGATAGTCTGGATAAAAATACCTATAGGATCAATCAATTCATCAATTGTTCGACCGAAAGAGTTCATCAATTGTTCGACCGAAAGAGTTCTATATATCATCACGTATCCATGTAGGAAAATATACGTGGAAAAAACCAAATGAGCATTAAAAACTCGAATTGGCGAACACCTATCATCGATAAAGGATCCCATGGATGAATCACCATTAGCACAACACTTCAGGGACTATCACTCGAGAAACCCCTCTGGACTTAAAGTTAAAGGATTTTTTGCCCTACAGTTATCCAATCGGAGGGGTGATTTCAATAAAGTACTATTACAATATGAGAAGCGATGGATTTTCAAATTAGGAAGCTTGGTCCCCAGGGGCCTCAACACCGAACTCAACTTACAAGTGTTTCTGGAACCCTAAATTATGGACGGATGACATGTAAGGACTAGCAATTGCTCTCTATTAACTGATACCGAGGCCTAAGGGACTATACAAAATTTAAACTAGGTAACTTGAAGTATAAAGAAGTACTAGATACAAATCCGTGGCACTGCAGAGGCTAGGTCCTTGGACAAAATCTGAACTCTATATGGGTGAGGCCTGGAGTTATGCGGATTAGTTGGTATCAGCATATGTACTTTTGGAAGATCCCCACTTTACTCGCACATATACCTAAAACCAGGTGTGGTCTCCTGTCTTGTTTAGCCATGATTCCCCTAAATAGACCATTTATACACTGGGATGAGCAATTGCCAACTTTGTTTTTAATTTTCCTTTTATTCATGCGTTATTTGCAGAGATACATGGGCTATTTTGCTTAAAGTTATTGTTACATGTATTTATATATGCCCTATAGGCTAAGCAAAGCGATGATGCCCGATTCAATCTCCACTACACAGGGTTAACTTGACAACGTCAGGGGCGGAATGTGGCCAGCAGGTGGATTTGATTGGCTGCATGCATTGCCCATAAAAAAGATGCATACACCTGGGGCCCATTACCCTGATGAAATCCGCGGTATAGCGGATGAAACGCGTCGGTTCCTGCTCCCCCTGTCTTTCCCCTATGCACCCTCGGGGGCTCCCCCGTTTCTAGGGGGTCATGCTGCTCCAACCCATATGCTGCACCTTGAACTGATGCTCCCTATTGTGACTACTCCGCTTCAGGATTTTCAGGCTGCCGTGAACTGATGATCAGCTGAGAGACGAGGACAATCTACCTTGTCGACGCCGCCCCAGGATTCACGGAGCTGTGTGCTATCAATTCGGTGAACGAGTGAGACACACGCCGCTGCGGGACGACTCAACCTGAAAACTCTATTGATGTGCCAGCGGAGGAATGTTCTGCCATCTGCGAGGTTGATCCCACACGACTGTCTCCCGTTCTCTAAGTAGTGAAGCCGCCTGAGCCTCTGATAGATAGCTGCCAGTGCAAACAACCTAATTAGACCCGCACCAACCCCGATCCCACAGACTGGATTCCATCCATCCAAACTGAAGAGGGTCTGACCTGGACCGGGACCTTCTAACCGTAAGTGATCGCCAACTACACTCAGCAGGCGGTTGTTCATTTACCAGTGCGGTCTTTTGGACGACTTCATACTCACATATATTGTGCTTAGAGACTTTCTGACACTCCAATCTTCAACATATTGGTAATGTGGCTAGGCGTAGATGACCATCCGTGGACTGGAATTGGTCACCTACTTGCGATCAACCATTCATCATCCTTCACCATCTGTGGATTTAGCGTGGTTACACTGCCTACCATATAGAATATAGGTGGACTACTGTCTAGTTATACTTACCCACCATAAATTAGGAACTAACAGTGACTACCATCATGGGCTACCACACACTATCACAATCTGGTTGGTGATAATCGATCTCAACAATTTGGGCTATTTGTATGAATTGCTACCTATGTGGTTAGAGTGTTCATTATATTGGGAGAAGGTCATTGATGCCAAATCACTAACCCTTGTAGTATATTTACTCACAGAGGTTCCTTACACAACTGGCCATACTTCATTGAGTGGCAGTTTGTTTTAAAGGATTTCCTGGGATGTATGCAAAAATTTGGGTTATCCATATGCTTCATTATTCTATGGGTCGAGTATGTATGTTACCCCGGGGTGTCCTTTTTAGACAACGTTGTCGGTCATGTGTTACCCACTGTCATTATATTAATGTCTGCTTTTCCTTAATAAATTGAATATTGCATTTACCATAAATGCTGCTGGGTTATCCCTCCCCCCCCCCTTGGGAGTTTTGGACCTTCTTGGTGGTTAGGGGCTGTCCTAACCATGGTGTTTTCTACACAGTCACTAAGACCTAGTGCTCGGGTCAGTATAGACAATGTGACTGGATAACAGGATGGCCCCTTCCAGTTTCCACCAGACACTCTTCAGTAAGTGAGAAGTCAATGCACACAATACCATAGGACAGATAGGCCCTTTCCAACTTCCACAGGACACTCCTGTGTCCTATGGAAGTCACTCAAGTGAGCTCTCAAGACCAGGTCCTTTAGGTAAGACTGCTTATTTGGCTCTAGAGATGATGAAGAATAGCCCTCCATCCCTGCCACAGCTGGGACCACGATGAATGCCAGCAAACTCCAGTAAAAACTGCCTCAGAGGGGCTTTGGAACTTCTCCAACAGGACAAGAACCAGGCTGCTTCAGGCCTCAGACTATTTTTATGTCCTTCTCTAGCCACCTACTGGACACACCTCCCCAGGGATTGGTTGAAACACCATAAATATTCAGGCTGTTCAGCTGACTTTCCTGCCTACTATGATTATAGAATCCCCTAGAATGCAGGGGGAACCGATCAAACCTGCAGCCTGTGAGATCCAGAATAGACCAAAGCAAGCAACAACTGCTCCATTGATTATAGAGAAGCCAAAAGAACTACATTTACATAGCATCCTAGGAGCCTAGTTTCCCATACATAAACATATGACAAGATTGTCATTCACTGAAACACTGGTTAAGGTACAATCAATCAGAGTTGTATGTGACAAATAACCCCTGAGCAACTGAATGTATGAAAAGCTTACAAACAATAGTTAAGGAAACAAAAAAAAAAAACTCAGAGATAAGAGAACCAATTCACCATACATGCTATACTAGTTTCCTAATAAAAGGAAATAGGGAAACATTTTTATGTCAATGTGTCATATAGATTCGTTACTAATCAAAGAACACAATGGATTAGGGCATAGAAGAGTTTTTAGAGGTGAAATCATTAATCAGCACAGGAAGTGTCCAGCCAGGCGCTCCAGATTTTATTGAATTTTCCGCAGCGCCCTCTGGCCTCATATGTCGGTTTATACAATTTTTTTTCCACATACTTTTGTTATGAGGTTCTTTGTGTATTCATTGGAGTGCCACTGTTTTGCTTGCATAATACAGAAGGATCCATAGGAAGTGCTTTTGCATATTACTGGTATCAATATCTTCAAAAATACCCAACAGACAACACTTATGGTTACAAATGTTGGGGAGTTTGAAGGTAATAGAAATAAAGGCAGTAATTTGAGATCAAAAAGGCCTAATTTTGTCACAACTCCAGACCATATGAAGAAAGTCCCCAAGTTCTTTAAAACATTTATGACAGGTAGGTTGGCCAAAGTATTCCCCTCCTCTGGCCCCGTACAGTGACAGCTTCCTGGTGCAATAGCTCAGGTGGGTTGACTAGGATCCAAACATGCCTAAGCTCATCCCTAATCCCTAGTTCTAACACAATAAATTATTTTATTTACTTGCATCTTCCCTTGTTGTGCAAGTTAATTCTCACCCTCCCAAGTTTTATAAGTTAATGCCTAGAGTATGCTGCCATGTAGTATGCACTAAGAAATTGGAAAATGTATAAACTTACTTTTCTGCAATTTTCATTTCCTGGTCCATCTTTTTTGCTCCTACTGCTGCCAATCAAATTCTGTGATAAGGGAGCCAGGCCAGGGAAGAGCCCCACTGTCTGCATCAATGGACACAGACAAAGCAGCTTGGGAGTGCATCTTCCTATAGGGACACTTGCCGAAACGGAGGAGCCAGGAGCACGGGTGGGGGACCCCATAAATGAGGATCAGGGCTGCTCTGCGCGAAACCATTGCACACAGCAGGTAAGTATAACATATTTTTCATTTTAATGCAAAAAAAAAAACTAGAGTTGGACTTACCAGTAACCCTTTTCCAAGGAGTCTTCCAGGACAGCCTATGAGACATGGGGCCTCTCCCTCCGGGCACAGGAAACACGTTCACCCAAGATTTTAAGGGTGGTCCTCCAGGCCTCTTCCCTCGGTCCCAATAAGAAACCGGGTCCGCCCGAGCCGCGGGCACACTCCTCCAGAGTGCGGTGGGCACGAGAGTGCGCCCCCCGGTGGCACGCTCCCGCCTGCTAACTGTGCACGCGCGGATCGCCGCTTATATACGGCAATTCGCGAGACAGCACCACACTGCCGCCGTACATATACAGTATGCGGTCGGGAAGTGGTTAAACACTACCCAAGCACATGTCGAACATTAAATTATGTGTATTTAAAAAAGTGTATATAAAAAAAGGGGGGCATATATGTGTGTTATAGTAATAAGGATCCTCCAGTCCACCCCTGAACAACTGGATTACACCAAAGCAATTATTATAATACATTCTGTGCAAATTCTATATATTACATCCACAATATCTGAATGCACAATATAGATGTAATGAGGTTATTAATTGAGAATTGTGTTGACCTCAAGCGCTCCGTTAAGTCTCCCAGGCGATAGAGACCCCAAGGTGAAAATCCAAAAAGTTTCTCTGCAGCAAAGTCTTTGGAAACGTTCCGCCAAGGAGTCGCAGGGAGGCATGGATTCCAAAACCCAAACTCACCTTTTAGGAGCTGCCGGCCAGATCAGATGTGAATCACAACACTGGATTTAAACTCAATGGGACTTTTAATGGACTTTACTATATAGTTATCCCTTAATTTAATGGTCACAAACTGTTGATAGGCACACACAGTTGTATAGGTTTATCATCTATTCATTTCCCATCACAGTGTGCGCTGGTATATCAGTTCTCTGACTGGGATTGTGTTTTGGATTACCACTGTTCTTTTGGGATTGCCTGCTGCACCTGTTTTGTGTATATATACAATGGATCATATTACAGAATTTATTTCCACTAGGGAGAATAGGTTTAACAACATCTTTTCAGATACCCCCTCCCCTGAATTA
>BLSH010286103.1:207778-225659 GCA_018402905.1 Glandirana rugosa | reverse complement strand
CAAGCGCTCCGTTAAGTCTCCCAGGCGATAGAGACCCCAAGGTGAAAATCCAAAAAGTTTCTCTGCAGCAAAGTCTTTGGAAACGTTCCGCCAAGGAGTCGCAGGGAGGCATGGATTCCAAAACCCAAACTCACCTTTTAGGAGCTGCCGGCCAGATCAGATGTGAATCACAACACTGGATTTAAACTCAATGGGACTTTTAATGGACTTTACTATATAGTTATCCCTTAATTTAATGGTCACAAACTGTTGATAGGCACACACAGTTGTATAGGTTTATCATCTATTCATTTCCCATCACAGTGTGCGCTGGTATATCAGTTCTCTGACTGGGATTGTGTTTTGGATTACCACTGTTCTTTTGGGATTGCCTGCTGCACCTGTTTTGTGTATATATACAATGGATCATATTACAGAATTTATTTCCACTAGGGAGAATAGGTTTAACAACATCTTTTCAGAAACCCCCCTCCCCTGAATTAAAATCAGCTGACCCCATTTTTCCCCTCCCCCTCATTTCACCCCACACCCAACAATTTGAACTCATGATGCATAAATTATTTTACAAGTTAGAAGATGCGATAGTATCCGAGAAACTACTATGGTGGGATATTGATTTCTTATGTAAATATCTAGAATTTAATCTTTCACCCCGAGGTTTGAGAGTCTATAAGACCTGTGACTTTCTTGACGCTGATCTCCTCAACGAATGGAGACATATATCTAGATAAACTTGCCACTGAGATTCAGAGAATTCTCTGATATCTCTCAATATCGTAATTTCTGTCTTAAGGACAAATGGTTTTACCATATGCTTAATAAAATAATCTTTAAAGAAAAAGCCATCATAAAGAAAAAACATGTTAAACTTAATAAGGATTTAGAAGATTTTCAACTAGGTAGGGTATATACTTGGGCCCAACAACACAAATCCTCTTTACGATTCGACCCTCCTATAGGGACCCACAAACGTTCCACTTCTTCCAGGAATATTGCCCCTCTTACACGCCACCGTCATGGACCTCAGTATAAAGCCATTGTGGGCAAGGATAGATCCACCAACAATAACTCCAATGCTACTATCCATAGGACCTCCCATTATAACAAACAGAAACCTAAATAAGCAAGCCCAAAGGCCAATATACACAATAATATTACTAGTGATGTGGAGATCCACAGCCTCCACAATGACCCAGAAGTCAACACCCTTACAAATTCTGATCCGATGGTGACTAATAATAACAATATAGATTCAAATATTCCCAACTCATCTGACAATGCACCTTCATTGAACACTGAACCTGTTAACTCCACGCTCCCATCTCGTAGCCTCACTTGTAGTAATATCCCTCTTAAAGCACATCCCTACCCTTCCTACACCCAATTTGGTTACTCCTACTCCCACTTCCATTGATACAGATGTTCTGGACTTACCCCTTTTAACCATTGGCACTCCTATCCTTGCCACCAATGTAAATAATATCAACAATATAATTGACACTAATGATGATTTTTTAGGACTAACACCACTCCTCTGCCCAATAGACAGACCCCAAAAAAAAGCCACGCGAAGAGGCAGACAAGGTGGGAAGCATAAACAAAAGGTATTACGTAGAAGTAACATCGACAAGGTTAAAATTTTTAACCTCTCCTCCCACAATTTGACCATTGAGGAAACTTCTATTCTGAAAAGGGAGACTGAATTTTGCCCCCCAGTAATTCCCCAAACCCCTTTGTCATCTTTCGAGATTTTAACACTTATATTAACAAACTCACCCTTAAACATTTCTTCTACATGAAAGAACTCACTGCCAATCAAGTCCCTTCGACAGCAGCCCTTAAGCCCATTCTAGACGCCACTTCAGAATTTAGTCAGGAAGATGAGCAAAGAGCTCTAATTATTTTACAGGAGCTGTACCCTGAACAGTCTGGTCAGGATATTGATGTACAGATTTTTTCTACCATAGCCCCTTTTGTGCACACAGATTTAAAACCCCCTTCTACTTTTTATCCCACACAAGCCAAGGGCCCTTTCTTTGATACCATTTATTATGCCACCTTTGCAGATTTACGTGCTCTTTGTGCTTCTGCACATAACAAACTTTATAAACATCATAATCTGCCCCCCCCCAAGAGAGAGCTGCACTTACTTCTCTAAGCAAGAACCATAATATCATCAAGGAAGGAGGCTGATAAAGGGGGAAGTATCGTCTTACAAAATCAAGCCGATTACCTTAAAGAATTCTCTAGATTGTTGAGTGACCCTAACACATACATTAAACTCTCACAAGAACCTCTTGAGTCTTACAAATTAGAAATGAAGCAACTGGTAGACCAAGCTCTGCTAGATAAGATAATCATGAAACATGAATATTCCTTTCTCTATAGAGAGATATATAAACATCCCTATTTCCATCACTTACCAAAGATCCACAAGGATCCAAGTCTTCCCCCTGGCCGCCCTATCATAGCAGCTATTGATAGCCTAACCACCGGTTTGTCTCAATACATTGACGTCTTTCTACAGCTCATTGTACAGGCTCTACCCTCTTATTTACAAGACTTGTCCCACCTTATGGATATTCTTTCCAATGATAGGTGGGAAGACACATATACTTGGCTGTCATTTGATGTGACATCATCGTATACCTCTATACCCCATGAGTTAGACCTTACAGCGCTGCATTTTTTTCTATCCTGAGAACTCCAATTGCACCCCGCACAAGCTCAATTTCTATCTGATAGCACCAAATACTGTCTAGAGCATAATTACTTTAAACATCTCGACACCTTTTTCCTCCAGGTGCGCGGCACTGCCATGGGAGCCTCCTTCGCTCCGTGTTATGCCAATTTCACCATGGGGTGGTGGGAGGAATTGTTCATCTGGAAGAACAATCCTTTTACCACACAGATAGTTTATTTCGGCAGGTATATTGATGACATTGTCAACATATGGGATGGCCCCCCCTTCATCAGTGGCTCCATTCGTTGAATTCTGCAACACCAACAGCATGGGTATTTCCTTTACCCATGTGGTTGACTCTACCTCCCTTGTATTTCTGGATTTAGTCCTTTTCCATTCGGAAGGCAAGATAGTGTCCAAAACCCACTTCAAACCCACTGCCGGAAACTCTTATTTACATTCTGCCAGTTGTCACCATCCCAAATGGAAACAAAACATTCCCAAATGACAATTCTGTAGACCCAGGAGGAATTGCACACACGACTCTGATTACCGCGTGCAGGGTGAGGTGCTTGTCAACAGATTTCTGGACAAAGGGTATGATCCAGAGTTTGTCCGCAGCACCGTCCTTGCATGCGAGTCTTTAGAGGAGACCCATAAAGATTCTGGTTCCCTTCATACCCCTTCGGGCGGTGATGTAAAATTCACTACTCAATACCATTTTGCTCACAGGGAGATGGAAGAGATTGTCAGGCATCACTGGGGTATTCTCCAACTAGACCCCAATTTGGCTCCTGTCTTGACTGATCGTCCTTGGATCATTTACTGCAAAACAAAGAGTGTCAAAAACATTATAGCTCCCAGTAAAATTTTTTCTTCCCGCATTGCTTCATCCCATCCTATGGCCACCTTTTGTGGCATGATTGGGATGCATCAGTGCAAAAAACTTAAGTGCAGGATAGCTCAGGCAAAGTTTTCCATCTCAAGCAATTCTACACTTGCTCTACTGAGTTTGTTGTGTATTGTCTGGCCTGTCCCTGTGGTCTCCTTTACGCGGGCCGTACCATTCATGCGGCACAGGCACGTTTTGGAGACCATAGGAGACTTTCACCCAAGAGTCTGTGGACCACAGTGTTCCCAGGCACTTTTTACTACGCCACGAGTTTGGGTTTTGGAGTCCACCCCTCCCTGTGACTCCTTGGCGGAACGTTTCCAAAGACTTTGCCGCAGAGAAACTTTTTGGATTTTCACCTTGGGGTCTCTATCGCCTGGGGGACTTAACGAAGAGCTTGAGGTCAGCACAATTCTCAATTAACAACCTCATTACATCTATATTGTGCGTTCAGATATTGTGGATGTAATATATAGAATTTGCACAGAATGTATTATAATAATTGCTTTGGTGTAATCCAGGTGTTCAGGGGCAGACTGGAGGATCCTTATTACTATAACACACATATATATGTATGCCCCCCCTTTTTTATATACACTTTTTTATATACACATAATTTAATGTCTGACATGTGCTTGGGTAGTTTTTAACTTCTTCGCGTCCGCGCCGTAGCCGATTGATGTCTACAGCGCGGCTCTAAAATACCGGGAGGCCGTCAATAGACACCACTAAGTGAAAATGTTAAAATTGGGCCCAAAGTGTCAATATTTTGTGTGGCCACCATTATTTGCCAGCACTGCCTTAACCCTCTTGGGCATGGCGTTCACCAGAGCTTCATAGGTTGCCACTGGAGTCCTCTTCCACTCTTCCATGATGACATTATGGAGCTGGTGAATGTTAGAGACCTTGCTCTCCTCCATCTTCCGTTTGAGGATGTCCCACAGATGCTCAATAGGGTTTAAGTCTGGAGACATGCTTGGCCAGTCCACAGCATCTTTAGCAAGGCAGTGGTCTTCTTGGAGGTGTGTTTGGGGTTGGTATCATGTTGGAATACTGCCCTGTGGCCCCGTCTCTGAAGAGAGGGGATCATGCTCTGCTTCAGTATGTCACAGTACATGTTGGCATTCATGTTTCCCTCAATGAACTGTAGCTCCCCAGTGCTGGCAGCACTCATGCAGCCCCAGGCCATGACATTCCCACCACCATGCTTGACTGTAGGCAAGACACACTTGTCTTTGTACACCTCCACTGGTTGCCGCCACACACGCTTAACACCATCTGAACCAAATACGTTTATCTTGGTCTCATCAGACCACAGGACATGGTTCCAGTAATCCATGTCCTTAGTCTGCTTGTCAGCAAACTGTTTGCGGGCTTTCTTGTGCATTGAAGCATCTCTTAAGAATAGGCTTCCTTCTGGGACGGCGGGCATGCAGACCATTTTGATCCAGTGTATGGCGTATGGTCTGAGCACTGACAGGTTGACCCCCCACCCCTTCAACCTCTGCAGCAATGCTGGCAGCATTCATACATCTATTTCCCAAAGACAACCTCTGGATATGACGCTGAGCACATGCACTCAACTTCTTTGGTCGACCCTGGCAAGGCCTGTTCTGAGTGGAACCTGTCCTGTTAAACCACTGTATGGTCTTGGCCACCATGCTGCAGCTCAGTTTCAGGGTCTTGGCATTCTTCTTACAGCCTAGGCCATCTTTATGTAGAGCAACAATTCTTTTTTTTCAGATCCTCAGAGTTCTTTGCCATGAGGTGCCACGTTGAACTTCCAGTGACCGGTATGTGAGAGTGAGAGCAATAACACCAAATTTAACATACCTGCTTCCCATTTACACCTGAGACCTTGTAACACTAATGAGTCACATGACACCGGGAAGGGAAAATGGCTAACTGTCCCAATTTGGCCATTTTCACTTAGGGGTGTACTCACTTTTGTTGCCAGCAGTTTAAACATTAATGGCTGTGTGTTGAGTTATTTTTGAGGGGACAGCAAATTTACACTGTTATACAAGCTGTGCACTCACTACATTGTAGCAAAGTGTAATTCACTGTCTTCAGTGTTGTCCCTTGAAAAGATATAATAAAATATTTAGAAAAATGTGAGGGGTGTACTCACTTTTGTGAGATACTGTAGGTATATCAACAACAAACATGCCCTGCCTGCCACTGCCACTGAGCCTGCCATCAGTCTGTACTGCAAAGGTGAGCAGATGGGGGAAGGGGGATGTAACAGAAAGTATTACAGTTTGGAGTGTTAGCTCTTTATTAAATCATAAGTAATGGCAGTGTTTAATTTTTAAAACAATGATTGTGCTAAGGTTTGTATATGTGCCTGAGACTCTGGCTTGCAAGATGGCAATTTAAGTATATTTTATATACTGAGTACAAGAAGGCTTTTGGTTTGTTTAACTATGGCCCTTTAAGCCTCTCCAACTCTTACCCCATTGTGGACCCACCCACAGTTTGCCATGGCATGCTACAAGAGCCACATTACTACTTTACTTAAGCTACCCAGAGGCACCCTCTCTTTCCCCTATCTCTTACCCTCCTCTCTCACCCCCTCTCTCATCCACCCTTACACCCATCTCTATTTAATTTAATTTGTTTTAATAATTTATTTATTTTAAACAAAAATTGTTTGTGTTTTCATTTTATTTATTCAAAAATCCCACCAAAATCCTCAGCACAAGGCCCATGATGCTCTTAATCTGGCCCTGCCCGGGAGAGGAATCGGAGGATATATTGAGAGGAATCGGAGGATATATTGACAGTCTCCTTATGCTGGCAAACCATGCTTTTTTCGGCCAGAATGGGGCTATCAGAATTAGGTCCGTTCTTTCGCTCAGGAAGTTCTGTAGAACTGCAGCGACTAGTCTTACTGGAGGAAAAGCATAGCAAAGGCTGAAATTCCATGCATTGTCAATGGCACCTATCCCCCTGGCTTGTGAGCCCTCTAAATTGCCAGCAGCTCCCTCTAATTCGAGGTCCGTCTGGCTTCCTCCAGGACCCCTGAGCCAAGCTCTCGTCAAAGTGGGCTCCCCAGCCGAAATAACTAGCATCCGTTATCACTACCAGAGTTGTCAGTCTGGACCTCCACAAACCCCGGTCTAGATTCTGCTTGGTTCGCCACCACCACAGAGACCTTTTGATTCTGGCTGGTATGGGTATAGGCTGATCCAAAGTCTGTTAGTCGCCATCCCAACAGCTTAACATGTGACTTTGAAGGGGGCATGCCCAGGGAACCACCGGAAAACAGGAAGTCATCAGCTCTATCACCCTCATGACATCCCTGATCTGGGCTTCCCGATTGGTCTGAAGTTGTGCCACTGCCTGACGCATCTTCTCGATCTTTTCCAGAGGGAGAAAGATTTTTCTCTCTATTGAGGAGATTGTGTAGCCCAAATACCGCACCTCTTGGGTAGGAACAAGCTGAGATTTGTCCTGTTTGATCAGCAAGAATTCCTGTGCTACCTGCAGGTCCTTCTCCAGCTGTTGAGAGGAATGACCGACAAACAGAAGATCATCCAAGGATCACTGTAATGGCCTTGATGCGCAACGGGGCTAAGGCTTCTGCCAGTACCTTCGTAAAAATCCTCGGCAAGGATGCTAGTCCAAACAGCAATGCCCGAAACTGAAAATGAAGAACCTCCGAATTCACTTTCACCGCCAGTCTGAGATATTTTTGAAAATCCCGATGAATTGGGATATGGAGATATGCAATTCTGAGATCCTCTGTTGCAGTTAAAGCATTCTGGAAACAGAATATTCGATACTGTGAAGATGGACTCCATTCTGAAGTGCTTGTACTTCAGGGATCTGTTTAATGGGCAGAGATTGAAGATTAACCTGAACTTGCCTGAGGGCTTCTTGACCACAAATACGTGGGAGTAAACCCCCTGTCAGCGTTCCTCCTCTGGTACCTACGCGAGGACTTGCTGATCCACCAGCTCCCCTAACAGCAGACTTAGGGCCCTTGCTTTTTCCTGATCCCGGGGTAACTGGGTGACAAGAAACCTGGAAGGGGGATTTGACTTGAACTTCAACCTGTATCCTTTCTTTATGATGTCTAATATGAATTGACTTGAGGTTGCTGCAGTCCATTGTCGAAGGAAATCCCCCATTCTTCCCCCCACCGGAGTCATTGGAGCTTTGAGATGTTCTGAGGAGGATTGAATAAAATTTCTCCTCTTCCTCACCCCTTGTGACCCGTCCAGTGCTTTTTTGGCCGGCCATCTTTCTGCTGTTTGGCCTGCTGTCTGTGGCCTTGAAACAAAGTCTGCCTTCCTCATTCTTTTTTCTTTTCTGGAAAGGCTTTTTTCTTTTCTTGGGTCCACTCAAGTGCCTCCTGTAAACCTGGACCAAAGAGGTGATCCCCCCAAAACGGTAGCCCACCCAGTTTAAGCTTAGCCGCTGCATCACCCATCTAAGCCTTCAACCACACAGCCCTTCTAGCAGCATTCAACAAAGCTGCTGACCTAGCTGCCAGCTTTACTGACTCTGCTGAGGCATCTGCTAAAAATCCAACTGCCTTAACGAGTAGTGGAAAAGACTTAAGCAGCTGCTGTCTGAATGTGCTTGCAGAAATGTCAACTAGAACTCCAAGTTCCTGACGACGCAAGTCACTGCTAAAGCTGGCTTAAAACCAATAGCAGAGGCGTCCCAAGCTCTTTTCAACAGCACGTCCCCTTTTTGTGTGACTCAAGGGTATCAAAAGCCAAATTAGTCTTTTTAGAGACCTTGGCAGCAGTGCATCCAGTTTTGAAATCTTGTTCCAGGGATGGGCTGTGCCCTTCTCGAAAAGATACCTGCGTTTAAGGTTGTCTGAAAAAAATGGCCTCCTTTCAGGGTGCTTCCACTCCAGCAAGTCTGACTCTACTAGAGACTTGTGCACGGGGAATACCCTGGCTTTCTGTGCACTGGACCCTTGATACCTGAGGTCGTGTTTAGAAAGTTGCACCGACTCCTCCCTAATTTCCAAAGTATCATAGATCGCTTTCAATAATTCCCCCGCATCATCCAGCGACAATCTGTATCTGGACCCCCTGGAGGACTCATCCTCTAAATCAGACCCAGAGTCTGCCTGAGAGGAGGTGAGCGACTTGGGTTCCCTCTCCCTATCCTCACTGTCCTCTTGACTAGGTTCTGACAGGGAAGGCATACTAGCTGCCCTGGCTAGGGATGCAGAGGGACCCTGCATCCTATCCATCATTTGGATGGACTGGAAAGTGGATGCTAACTCATCCTTAACGGATGACAGGACCTTATACACGCCGTCATAGAATCATCTCTGACTAAACTGTTAACACAGTCAGTGCAAAGTGGCTTTTCCCAATGTGTCCCCAACTTTGCTGCACATACTGCACATTTTCTTGTGGGAGGTTGAATCTGGGCTTTCTCCTGTAACCTAAAAAGACCAGAAATGAGAGAAAACAAACGCCCATCAGTGACTACCTCTGACCCACACCACCACCACCGTGCTGAAGTCTAGCAGAAGAAGGTGCCCCTCTGTCACCTGTGGTTCCCCACCCAGGGTAGGGAGAGAAGAAATCCCCCCTCCCAGAGTAAGCTGTAGACGATCCTCCCCACGCTTACCTGGGAGGTGCCGGTGCCTGCTGAACCAGAGTCCACTGCCTGTGCCGCAGGTCCCTCCATGGTTCAAAGTGTCCCCCACAGCCTCTGCTGGGTCTCCACCGGCTCCCCGATGCCTTTATCGTCCACCAACCGTGCCTTACTAGGAGACAGGAACCACCTCCAGCCGCTCCGCCAGAAGTTGCATCACTTCCCATCCTTGGAGCGCAGTAAGCCCGCCTCCATGCCACGCACTCTCTCTCACTCTAGTCCTGGACTTCCAGGAGCCAACGTCCTTGCACTGCCACGCGCCCAACCAGGGATGCACCGGGCGCAGCAGTGGCGATAGAGGAAAAACAGCCTGCCATTCTAGGCCAGGTAAGCCCCCCTTCTGAAGCGCCTACACCATCATGGCCAGAAATAACGTGGTGCATTAGGCGGGGCCCGTGAGATGCTACAGGGGTCTCACTCTCCCCGAGCTCTAGACGGTGGTGGATGCACAGCCCTACCAGTGGCGGCTGGTGAAATTTTAGGATGGGGGGGCGCCAGACCCCACCCTTCCTTTTTGACCCCTCACACTTCTCATAAGCCCCACCCCTTATAGTTTCCATCCTTGTGTCAGGAGTATATAGCCCAGCATCACCAGATAGGGTATACAGCATCACCAGATAGGTGTATACAGAATCACCATATATCAGTATACAGGGCCCCAAGAAGCAGTATACAGGGTCCCAGATAGCAGTATACAGGGGTCCCAGATAGCAGTATACAGGGGTCCCAGATAGCAATATACAGGGTCCCAGATAGCAGTATACAGGGTTCCCAGATAGCAGTATACAGGGGTCCCAGATAGCAGTATACAGGGGTCCCAGATAGCAGTATACAGAGCACCAGGTAGCAGTATACAGGGTGCCAGGTAGCAGTATACAGGGTGCCAGGTAGCAGTATACAGGGTGCCAGGTAGGGTATACAGGGGTCCCAGATAGCAGTGTACAGGGGTCCCAGATAGCAGTATACAGAGCCCAGGTAGCAGTATATAGGGTGCCAGGTAGCAGTATATAGGGTGCCAGGTAGCAGTATACAGGGTGCCAGGTAGGGTATACAGGGTGCCAGGTAGCAGTATACAGGGTGCCAGGTAGGGTATACAGGGTGCCAGGTAGAAGTATACAGGGTGCCAGGTAGGGTATACAGGGTGCCAGGTAGGGTATACAGGGTTCCAGGTAAGGTATACAGGGTACCAGGTAGCAGTATACAGGATTCCAGGTAGGCTATACAGGGTGCCAGGTAGCAGTATACAGGATGCCAGGTAGGGTATAGAGGGTGCCAAGTAGGGTATACAGGGTTGACAATAAAATAGATCCGCATATATATACGCCTAAAACTTCAGATCAAATATCCGCGCTCTGATAATTTCTATCTAGGTATAAGTTCACATCAGCTGCTACTTATAATTCATTCAAATAACCCAACAATATATCACTCAAGTTGACAATACTCTGTGATAAAGTAGCGCTAATCCACCGCATTTAAGCACAAAAGGAAAGGGTGATAAAGCAGTAGGAGTGATTTCCCAAGTCCATATGGACTTGGGAAATCACTCCTACTGCTTTATAACCCTTTCCTTTTGTGCTTAAATGCGGTGGATTAGCACTACTTTATCACAGAGTATTGTCAACTTGAGTGATATATTGTTAGGGTATACAGGGTGCCAGGTAGCAGTATACAGAGTGCCAGGTAGCAGTATACAGGGTGCCAGTTAGGGTATACAGGGTGCCAGATAGCAGTATACAGGGCCCCAGGTAGGGTATACAGTCACCAGCCTCAACAGCCACCCCCTCCCCCAGAGGTCGGGACAAGTCCGGCACTTACCCCATCTAATAGGCAGGCTCAGGCTGGCACTGGCAGTGTTGCAGAGATCGGCATACAGAAAAGCAGGCTAAGAAATGCAGAGGCAGCGCTAGCGGAGAGCATGCTGGCAGTCTGCACGGAAGTCCTGGGGAGTGCTGTGCCTGCGTGAGTAATCACACAAGCAGCAAGTCCACCATAGTCCCGCCCCCACCAACAGCAGCCAATGACAGAGAATCATTGGCTCTGGTGGATCAGGAGCGCACACAGATAGACTTTAATGGCTGACTAATCGGCTCACTACTTGCTGTCAGCTGACAGCAAGGAGCCGAGGAAAAAAAAAAAAAAGAAAAGTCAATGTACCGGCGCCACCTGCAGGGGGGCTGGGCTGACTTTTTTTCCTTCTCAGTGGCGGGGAGGCGGCGCCCAAGCTCCCCTCATGCACCAGCCGCCGCTGAGCCCTACTCCTCCTCTCTGACTGGACAGCGGGGTGCGCAGGCTGAGGAGATGGTACGCCAGGGTCTCTTCCAGGATGTCCCTGAGACATGGAGCTCCCCTAAGGTTCCTAAGTGCTCCTTCCCATCCGGCAGGAAACACAAAGAAACTGAGGGAGGTGGCCTGGAAGACCACCTTTAACATCTTGAGTGAACGTGTTTCCTGTCCTGGAAGGGGGAGCCCCATGTCTCATAGGCTGTCCTGGAAGATTAAAGGAGAAAATTAAGCTTAAAGCCCCTTTCACACAGGCTTTCTGATCAGGTCCGCCTGTAATTTTTTTTTTAGGCGGACCTGATTGGACACTCCATTGACCCTTTTGGGGCAGTGGATGTCAGCGGTGACATGTCCGCTGACACCCGCTGCTATCCGATCCAATCCTGTCCCTGAAATCCAGGTGGATGGAGACCACATTTTCCATCCGTCTGGTGGATCGGATCGGATGAAAACAGACAGGCGGTCCATTTTTATCCGATCTCCACATAGAGTACAGAGGGGCTCTGACAGGTCCAGTTAAACCACAGTTAACTGAAATCCCACGAGGACTCCATACCTGAGATGGGTCCTTACACAGAACCACTAAGCATCTGAAAAGCCTCCGAAGACCCCAACCACCACCGCTCACAGATGGGAAACCTTACATCTGTGAGCTCCGCCAAAAACGCACGTTGGATCCCGTCCTGGAGCCCAAGGCACCACAAGTCAATGCCGACGGCGTTGAGATGAACACCATCCCCCCGCAAGTAACGCCATGTATCCAACTCCAACTTGCTGTGCCGGATAACAAGACCTCCGTTATGAACAATGAAGCGACCCACCTCTATTAACTTTAACACGCACCTTGTTCAATTTCTCCACTGACCGAGCAAAACTCCACGAGGTGCCGCCGACGATCTCCGACCATACAATAACAGTTCCAGGAAAATCCACTTGTAAACGCAAAAAATCTAATTTAATGTCCCGTATAAGGTGACCCCCAAGTCGTTACCACCCGCGTGCAAAACCAGGACATCCGGGAGTCTGTCTAGTCGGGCACAACAATGAACCCGGCACCATAGTAAGCCCGGAATTCCTATCCACCTTACCATGGCAGAATCGCAAGGCACACCCAATTGCCATCCGTTGGGCCGAACGTCAGCTCGCTTGGCCCCCCAGAACACGTAAGAGTGTCCAAGCACCCACACCAAAGCCGGAGCACCATCTGAAAAGGAAAGAAAAACAAAGACACAACCCACCCGAACAGAACTAACGCAGCTATGAACATATACATAAACTTACTGAGCAGGAACCCCAGAGACCAAATGTGGGCATATATACAATCGGAACCGATTTGATTCCCACCTGCCGATACGTTTAAGCACCGAGTCCTCCGTGGCCACCCCGATGCGGAAGGAATGGGACGAGTACCCGGAAGAGAAACCCGCTGCTCCCAAACACCTTTTAAATACAGCATTGAATTGGTAAGTGGACAACGTCGACCCATCCTGGTGAATCAAGAATGAGCTGGCCCACTCACAGCGAAACCGCAGAAAATCAGAAACCGCCGAAACGGGGCAAATGGGGGAACCTACAATACGATAGAGTCTAACACAAGTACCCTTACCCACCTGATCGGTTTTTGAGCGCCGAACGTATGCAACTACCGATGGTCCATCAAAGCTCACATCCTCCGACAGGAAGCCCCCATGTACCTCCCTACTCCGGCTGACCAATTCCCCTATCCTAAATGCCCCAAAGAAGGCCAGTATGAATGCTGTGTGGAACTACAGCACCACATACTGAGAGGAGCAAACCCCACTCACCTGAGCCAGCAGCCGCTGGAGCATATCGAAAGTAATCGGCCGACGGCCATCCGGCTTGCAATAACCTCTCCTGTATCCTTTTAGCGCCTGCTGCACTAAGAAACCTTTGGTAGCATCAGGGACCCCCAATAATTTAAACCAAAACGCTAGCCCAGATAGTTTTCTGTTCAAAGACGACACCGTCTCCAATAACCGAGTGACCGCCTTGTCCGGATACTACTTAGAAACGGACGCATCCTTTTAACTCTCACTGGCATCATCCCTCTTGCCCCAAGACTCGGTGGCACGCCCCCAGACCTGTTTGAAACATCGGGACAGCATCTGGGAACCCCCGCACCCTGAGCATTGGTGCCGGAAACGGCAGTTTGCTCCGAACCTACACCCTCCCTCATTAAACTGCCAACACACCCCTTTGCGTTTTGTGACTGGCTGCCCCGAGGCAGACGGAGCCGGCGTCATCAGCTTCATCCAGAGGCTGATATCCTTGTGGTCCCATCGGATCGATGGGCGCAGAGCCTTCCGCTGCCGGAACTGCTCATCGTAGCGCAACCAGGTTGCGCCCCCGATACACCCTATGGGCCTCACTGATAGCATCCAAGGAGCAGAACAGTGCCGAACAGCACTCCGGCTGTTTTTCCCCTATAACGCTAGCCAAGATGGCGAAGGCTTGCAGCCATTTGGCGAACGTCCGAGGAATCAATCTGAACCGTTGCCGTTCCTCGTCATCTTGCCTTGACTCATTCTGCCAAAACCTATCCAGATAGAACCGCCCGAGAGGAAGCAAAGAAAATATTTCTACATACTCACCCCGCCAGATACGTTCGCAAACGTCCAGTTTCAAATGAGCCCCCAAGGGGTTTTCAAAACAAACATAAATTTCGCACCTGGCCGCGTCCGATAATCGCACCGACTCCGTCGGCCTACCCGCGTCCCCTTTTGTGGAGACCGAGGCGGGAGGGGGGTGGACGGCTCCCCCGGACCCGCCGAGCCCCCCCAACCACCGCGGCGCTACTGGCCGCCGCAGGGGGAGGAACCCAGGCATCCACCGGCGTGACCCATGCCTAAAATCTCTGTACCAAGGACCGCAACCCAGCTATCAAACCCTGTCACCCGGCATCCCCCCGGTCGCAGCGGGCCTTACTCCCGCTGCGGGCGGGGCAAGCCCTGGCGCAAGGAGGGGAGGAGACCCAGCGCCCACCCCTAACAACGCACACAAATTATCACGCAATGCATGCACAGAATTAGTAGAGGACATACCAGGCTGCCTGGGTGGGCCGCCCCCAGCCGCAGCTCCGGAATCCAATGCTGGGGACACTCCGGGCACGTCCCCCTCTTCGGAACTGGAACGGCCACCCTCTGACCGCGCTTCATCCCCCTGGTGGTAGCTGGGACTCACGGAAGGGCCAGGCCGCTGAAGGACCATGCTTGGCACCGACGGCCCAGGCCCGCATCTCAACCTCCTCCTCTTCCTGCTGGACCGCAGGCCTTGTCCTGCTGATCTCTCTGCGTGACCAGCCACACGGAGTGTGCGCCGGGAAGGGCGGCCTGCCGCCCCCTCGTCCTGGCAAGCGCCCTTGGGCCTCCTCCCATGCCGGGCTGTCCCTCCGACTGGAGCATCACCAGCAGGGACAGCCGCTCCATTGTTGCATCCATGTAAGCCAGGCGGGGCGGGGGGACTGAGAGGGCTGGCGGCCCCGCCTGGCTGAGCTCCGCCTCAGAAGGGGATTCCTCCCAGGGGAACCGCCGGCCGCAGGAGAAGCCGGCCATGCCGTTCCACCTGGAGGGTCCAAGACCGGGCTCCCGTGGTGACACTGAGCTTGTGTGGGAGCGGGCGGGCTGCACCGCTCCGGCAGCCGGGACCGCCAAGCGCATGGAGATGCCCGCTCCCCCTCCTCCTCCGGATCGTCCCCACAGATGCTGACGAGCTGTGCACCCAGCCAGTCCGGGCCTTTCATCGCTGCGGCCGCCCGGAGATGGCTGAACAGCTCGTCCAGGTCCGCCATGCGGCTCGATTGGGGCCTACAAACCGCAGAAAGTGCGACGTGAGCTGGAAACTTTCACGTCCGCTGGCCCGGTCTGCTGGCGGCGCCGCCCGCCCCACCTATTAATACTGGCCCACCTCCTAACTGCCAGCCCCTCCTTGCCCCCTACTCCTGGCTCCCTGCGTTAACCCTACACTGCCCAGGCCCTGGCCCCCCCTGTCTAATTGCTGCGGGTCTCTCTGTACCGCTCTCATGAAGCACTCTACCAGCAGGCTTGCTGCCCATTTCTTTGGGTAAGGGCCAAGATGGCTGAAATTGCACTTTAAGTGAACTTATGCTGAGCCCCAAACCCAATCCGATTTGCAGGGAAGACAGGATTTGAGACACATTTGGGTCACTAGGGTCAAACTGACATCTGGCTGCAAAGCTTGTGAACCTATTCCATATTCTGGAGTAGATAGAATTGGTTAACCCCTTTCTGGAATTCTGTAAAGTTCTAATGATCTCTGGAAAACATCCTAATTCTTTTAGCCCCTGCCTTTCAGTCTCCAGGCCGCTAAGGCCAGTTGAGATGGTTGCGGCTGTAGGATATTTCCTTACGACAGGAGATGAGGAGCCACCGGCAGAGGGATCGGTGGCCACATGCTGAGATCCAATGCCAGAGAGAACCATGGCCTGCCAGGCTCATAAGGTAATACTGCGATGACAGTCAGATCTCTGCCACCAATCTCCTCAGGAACTTCAGGACTAAGGAAATTGGAGGGAAAGCCTACGCCAGTTGTGCAACCCAAGGATGGGTCAAGGCATCCGTCCCCTCTGCTAATGGCTGAGGGTAGCTTGAGAGGAACCGGCTCACCTTGCAGTTGGTTGATGAGGCAAAGAGATCCAGTTGTGGACACCCCCACTCGTGGACAATCTGTTTGAACACTTCAAGTTGCAGGGGCCATTTGTTGGTGTCCTTTAATTGTCTGGATAGACGATCCGCTTCCGAATTCTGACAGCCTGGAAGATATATGGCCTTCAAATCTGGAAGATGTTGTGCCAATATCACGAATGGTTCCGCCCCTCTTAAGAGGATTGGCTGTGCATCCCGCCTTGTCGCTGTAAGTAGTACCCTGCTGCCGCGTTGTCTAGACGGAGCAGGACTGGGTGACTCTGTATGTAAGGCAGCAAGGTGGCTAATGCCCTAAAAGCTTCTCGAAGTTTCAGAATGTTGTAAACTAGGCCTTGAGTGGGAAATTCCCATCTGAATTTTGTGTTGTTCACAGGTGGCGCCCCACCCTGCTGCACAATGATCCATGGCTGAGGCCTTAATGGAAGATGTTGTACTAGTGTTAATTGTCTCGTCCACCCCCAGAGACTCTGACATATCCGGCTGGTGCTCCTGGTGGGCTGGGATAGACTTACCTTCTTCCACTGCCTCTGGAAGCCCTGTTGGAAAATTCTGAGTCTCCAGTGAGCCCAGGGGATCATCAGGATATATGAAGCCATCGTCCCGAGAAGACTCATACACTGGGATGCTGACATCACTGGTGCAGCCACTGCCCATTGGAGCTTCTCCCTGATTTTGGGGAATTTCTGAAGAGGCAAAGAAACTGGGTCTGCCTGAGTATTGAACTAGGCCTCCAGGAAGACCATACTCTGTAGGTTCCTGCTGGCTTCTTTTTTTTTTTGAAGGTTGATTATCCAGCTGTTAGGAAAAAGGAACAAAATCTGCTGTTCTGGACGTTTTCCGCGGTGGCGCGCGCTCCCGCGCGCGTTCACGCGCGCCAGCGCGCGCCCGCGTGCGTGCCCGTGCGCGCGCACGCGCCGGAAACGGCGCCAAACGGGCCTATTTAAACCTGGAGGCCCTGGAGACAAGTGCTGCTCGTTCTACAGCGTTCCCGACCTGTGAGCCCCAGCCTCTGATACCTGTTCCTGCGTTGTTCTGCCTCCTGTTTGACCCGGCTTGTCCCGACCTGTTGTCTGCCTCCTGCTCCGACCCCGGCTACCCTTGACCATCCGATTGTCTGCTCCTATGTTCCTTTGCTGCCCGCCCGTGTATCGAACCTTGCTTGGACTCTGACTACTCTTTTGCCTGATCCTTTGTACCGTCTTGCCTGCCCGTTGCCGACCCTGCCTGAACGACCATCCATCTACCTGCACGCCGCCTGGAGCTTCGCTACATCATCGGTGAACCTCCAGCCCTCGTGCCATCCCGCACTCTTGGGCCTCTGTCCCCACTACCAGGGGTCCTCGAATCGGGTGCGCAAGAGCGGTTTTCTCACGCCCTACCGTGCTCCCGACCTCCAAGTGGCTACTACATCGCTTCGAGGTCCGCCGCACGTCCATCTACCTACCAGCAAGTCCGTCCCAGCCGTTGCCCGTCCGTTCTGCCATGTTTCCTAGTCCGTTTTCTCATCAGTCTCAGGTTCGTTCCAAGCTATGTGCCCGCCCGTCGTTTCCTTGTATCCTCGTCTGTTAGCCTACCAGTTCCCATCGGCCCCAGCCTCGTCCTCCGTCTGTTGTCCAGCCCTGTTCGGCCCAGTTTGTCCTCCGTCTTGTTGCGTCCTTGTCCATAGTCTCCGACCCCGAGTGTCCAGCCCTTGCGACATCTTGCTCG
>BLSH010286103.1:190528-204921 GCA_018402905.1 Glandirana rugosa | reverse complement strand
ATAACACCATTCACTCGGCCACCCAGCAGTCCCCATTTTGGGCCAACTACGGGTTTCACCCCACCTTTTTACCAGACTTAAATCCGGAAGGGACCGTCCCAGCAGCTCAAGACATCTCTAGCTTTCTCCAGAAGAATTGCAAACTCCTGCAGGAGACCCTTGCCAAATCTCGGGAAGTGAACAAGGAGGCTTACGATAAAAGAAGGCGGGGGGAATTGGAACTCCAACCAGGCGACCGCGTTTGGCTATCTACCAAAAATTTGAAATTGGCATGCCCCTCCAAAAAGTTGGGCCCAAGATTTCTGGGACCATTCCCAGTTAAGAGGAAGATAAACCGGGTGGCTTTTGAACTGGACCTGCCTTCGTCTCTCCGGATCCACCCGGTTTTCCATGCTTCACTACTAAAGCCCATGATCCTGGACACCTTCTCAGGTCGGAAGGTGGGTCCCCCTGACCCCGTCCTAGTTAATGGAGAGGAGGAGTTCGAGGTGGAGGCCATCTTGAATTGTCGTCGGAGAGCTGGGGGGACCCAGTATCTAATCAAGTGGAAGGGGTTCGGCCCAGAGGAGAATTCCTGGGAACCTGAAGAAAATATCCACGCCCCCGGACTTATCCAGGCATTCAAGAGGAATCGCCAGAGTGGTGATACCCGGTAAAGGCATCCGGAGGCTGCCCCTTGGGGGGGGCAATGTTAGGAAAAAGGAACAAAATCTGCTGTTCTGGACGTTTTCCGCGGTGGCGCGCGCGCGCGCACGCGCCGGAAACGGCGCCAAATGGGCCTATTTAAACCTGGAGGCCCTGGAGACAAGTGGTGCTCGTTCTACAGCGTTCCCGACCTGTGAGCCCCAGCCTCTGATACCTGTTCCTGCGTTGTTCTGCCTCCTGTTTGACCCGGCTTGTCCCGACCTGTTGTCTGCCTCCTGCTCCGACCCCGGCTACCCTTGACCATCCGATTGTCTGCTCCTATGTACCTTTGCTGCCCGCCCGTGTATCGAACCTTGCTTGGACTCTGACTACTCTTTTGCCTGATCCTTTGTACCGTCTTGCCTGCCCGTTGCCGACCCTGCCTGAACGACCATCCATCTACCTGCACGCCTCCTGGAGCTTCGCTACATCATCGGTGAACCTCCAGCCCTCGTGCCATCCCGCACTCTTGGGTCTCTGTCCCCACTACCAGGGGTCCTCGAATCGGGTGCGCAAGAGCGGTTGTTCCCTGCACAAGACAGACTCCACCGTCAGGTACGTGACACCAGCCCAATGTCCACAAGGTGTACTACAGGAGCTCCCTCTGTCTCCGCAAAAGGTCTTGATCCTGGGCCAGGAGGATGATGTCATCAAAGAAATGTTGGACTCTGAGCCCTTTCTCCTTTAGTGGAGCCAAGACTCCAATCAGAACCTTGGTAAAAGTTCAAGGAGAAGTGGATAGGCCGAAGTGGAAGCAGACAAAATGGTAAAGCTTGACCCCCAAGGCGAACCTGAGGAACTGTTGGTATGACTGAAGAATCGGGACATTCATGTAGGCATCTTCTCAGTCCCCTGAAATCATTTAGCCTTTTGGTTGAATTATTTGGCATATAGTATGGAGAGACTACATCTTGAATCTCTCTTCCCAGATAAATTAGTTCAGATTCTTGAGGTCGATCACTGGTCTGAAGCCCCCTGTTTTTTTTTTTGTTTTTTTTTGGCTTTTTTCGACCAGGAAGAGTGGTGAGTAAAAGCCTGTAAACTCTTGACATGCCGAGACTGATATGATTGCCACTTGAAGCACCACGATGTGGATTTACTCCTAAAGAGCAGCTAACTTCAGGCATGACTGGGTTGTCTTGGTGGGGGTGAAGGAGTATTCCAGAGGCTGTCGTTTGAACAGCCAATAATGGCCTTGCCGCACTGTAGACTGAACCCACAAACTTGTCAGTGGGCTTGCAAGACCTGGGCAAATGTGAGCAGCCTGGCTCTGCTCGACTCCCCCTGGGAGGGTCTGGCATCGAAAGGGTTTCTGGGTACCTGAGGGAGCCGCAGGGGCTTTAGCCCGCTGCGATCTAAGGAAGGTTGATTGAGTACCCCTTCAACCCCTTCTGGAGTTCTTGGCTGGGCGAAAACCTCAGAAAACCCGGTACCTGCTTGGCGCCCCTCTGATTGGTGGCACCTGGATCTCCGATCTTGGGGAAGAAGGCTTGATTTTCCTCCTGTAACTCTAGAGCTGGCAGTCTGCAGCTTTTGGCCGAACAGCGCCTTCCCATCAAAAGGCAGCTTGCAGCAGTTCTGCTTTGAGGTGGGGTCGGCTGCCCAAGGCTTGAGCCACAAAGCTCGTTTTTGCCATGACTGAGCTAAGCATAGCTCTGGAAGACCATCGAATGATGTTTATAGCTGCCTCTCCCACAAAGTTTGCCGAGAGTTTTATCTCATCAAGTGCCTTGATGATTTGATCCTTAGGCAGCTGGTTTTAAATCGCATATTCCAGGTAATGTGTCTACACTCGCATAGCGATTGCTACGGATGTCCTTGTCAGGATCTTCTGCCAAGGAGTGGGTGGAATCTTCTGCCTGGAAGGTTGGCTGTAATACTGGGTCTGGGGAATCAGCCTGCCTAATCTGCTGGGCTGGCGTCACCCCTCAAGTGCCTGATACCTGTCTAGTTAGAGAGGGTTTAATGGCTGGGTTTGGCCCAGGTGCAGGGCCCACACCATGTTCGTCCGCTTCCATTCTTGGTTGTCTGAGATGACCAGAAGATTCTGCCAGGGAGTTTTGGACTACTGAGCAAGATTGACCTCTGCTGACTCTCATACTCCTGGTCTACTGGCCAGCAGCCCAAAGCAGTTGCTGCAAATCCCACTCTAGGAGGTCTCCGGACCTCCTAGAGCGAGAGTTTAAGTGGCCAGGGCTAAAATAGACAGGAAGGCATGCTCATCAGGGCATAATGCACTCTTTTCTCCTGTGTCTTCTTACTTACCCAACGGTGGCCCTTACCTGATGAGTGCGGTGGTCTTGGTTATGTGGTGTTAGGCTCATGCTGACGGAAGAACCGAAAGGTGCAAGGGGGACTGCATGGTAACAGAAAGGAAAACAAGAAATAAAGAGAATGGGAGGAACTAATGAAAGCAAAAAATAAGAATGTGCATCTATAACTATTTATGCCCATCTATATACATATACATATATCGCATATACAAAACAATCTTTCCCTTTTTTACATTTTTTTTTAAAAACCAGAACGGGAGCCCCCATCCCCACCCTGACCTAACCTACCTGAAGCCTGCCTGATCCCTTTTACTGCTGCTGGTCTAGATCAAGTGGCATCCATTACTGCGCTTGCCTGCCCTTTGAATAGGGCACCTCGTGCTCCACCCTGCCCCCCTCCGCCCATCCTCCTATTCAGGAGGCCCGTGTCATCTGAGGGAAGCCTTTTCTCTCATCCAAAATGGCTGCCACTGCTTCGTGGCACATCGTGCATGCACCGGCGTCTCTAGGCCCCAAAAACATGGCCAACGAAGACCACCGCACATGCACGGAAGAGCGGGATCACTCGAGGTAGCCGCAGCCAGCTGAAAAGGCAAGGAGAGACGTGCAGATCCCACGGGGGGGGAAGCAAATGAGGATCCCTGCATGAACGCAAACCTCCCCCCCAAAACCCATACCTAAAATAATAAATAAAAACAAATCATCACTGGAGGCATGACACTCTTTAAAGATGAAAAAAGAAAAGTCAGACCTGAAAGGGATTTCCATAGAAGGAATACAGACACCATGAAGTCCCAGCCGCTAGATCTGGACCCCACAGCAGGCATACCACAAGAGGATCACCGTCTCTGATTAGAGAACACCTATGCCCCAAAAGACTACCAGAAGGGGCTCCCCACCTTGTTGGTGCGTTTAGCAGCCTAAGATGTGGGACTGCATACTGGGAGAGACTTGAACCCAGACCGACTCTGACTAGGGTTGCCACATCATCCCTTTAATCCAGGACACATATGAATTACACAGGTCATGAGGCTAATTTAATGCAGATAAGGCACCGAGTGAGTTTAATTACCACCTTAATCAGCCACAGAACTTGTGTAATTAATTTGTGTCCTGGATTAAAGGGATGATGTGGCAACCCTAACTCCGACACAGTTGGCAGGTAAGAGCTTATCCTATCCTAATGGTCTGCAGGTGGTTGATCTTTCAGGACAAAAAGGAGAATGGGGGAGGTAGCTCTCAGTGAGATTTTTATAGAGCTAAACAGGTCCTGTGGGTGGATATAGGGGCGGAGCTATATCATATGTATGCTGCCATGTTGGCATCAGGAAAACTTTTTTTTTCCATTTTGGATAGAGGAAGAGAGGACCATAACACCTGTCAGTTTTTTTGTTCCATTGGGGAGAGTTACCGTCACTTCCTGTCCCATAGCCAAACAGGAAGTGAGAGTAAATCCCTGCAAATTAAGAGAATCCCTTGGGGCCTCCCAGGTCACCAGAACTAGTGTCCCCATTAGAAGATTTCCCCCTGAATACTTTTCTGGGGGCAACCAAAATGTTGGCATTTTCTTTTACTTTCACTTTCAATGATAATGATAAACAGGACAAATAGAGAGGGTGCATCTCCCTAATGGGGGCACAGACAGCAATAAAAACGTAAAAGGTGTTCTAATCCATCTCCATTCCTTCCAAAACTCACAAAAAAAGTTTTGGCTTTAGTTATTCTTCAATGTCTGTGTCCCAATTAGGAAGATTCACCCCCACTAACTGTCCTGTTTGTTATTATCACTAAAAAGAGAAAGAAAATCCCACATTTTGGGTGGTTATCAGAACAGTAATAGAGGGGGAATTTTCCAATTGGGACAATAGTTCTGGTGACTACTACTCTCTCACTTTGGAAGGATTTCTGCTCAATTCCTAGTGTGGCTATTGGGACAGGAAGAGCTTGTTCACACTATGTACGGTGACCTGCCTTTTTCCACACTGGATAAACGCAGGTCATTGCTTGGATACATAGAATGCAATTGCTGGTTTTGGTGCTGCAAACAAAAACTGCGGCATGTTTGCCTTTTACAGGCAGCGCGCTGAATGGTACTGCATGCCAGCGTACAGTAGTGCAAAGCGCAACACTGCTGTGCAGAGACATGGATGAAGTGTCATTATGTGACATCTCAAATAAATTAAGAGGGCTCATGCACACAGGGCATTTTTACAACTGCTGTTAGGGGCATCTGATGGTTCTTTTAAATGCCTCCAAACACCCCTCCAAGTTAGCCTGTGTCCATGCACACATAAACTCTCAGAGGCATAAGGGTTTAGGGGCAGTAGAATAAAAAGACAGTCTGTGCTTCCAGGAGCAGTAACAATGAGCTGTAAAAACAAAAAACGCCTAAACGCTGCTAAACACTGTAACAAGCTGTTAGCTGCTTTAGCCGCATTTGGCATTTTTAGGCGTTTTTGCATTATAGGGAGTGTTTCTTCTGAAAAAAGCTAACGCCAAAAAACGCAGTAAAGCACGCAAAAACCGCTATTGTAAAACACGTATTTTTAGCGCTGCTTTTTTCTGGCAGTAACGTTGACGTTTTTAAAACGTACCATGAGTGCATGAGCCCCAAATTAAGAAAAGGAAACTGACTTTAACAGCTGTCCATATAATAAAATACTGCATCTTATGCTCCCTTCACATTGTGAACATTTCCATGAGTTGAATGTAAGACATCCCATTCATTTCAGTGATTGGCCCTACGACCCACTGAAAATAGGTTCCTGAACCTTTTGAGAAATGCATGGCGTTGCAGAATGCCATAGCAGATGCGTGGGGGGTGCCATTATTGCTGGAAAGCGTGTGATTTTCCACATGTTCCAACAACACAAAAGTGAAGAGCATACTAACAATACGAAAATTTTCGTATGACCGAATTCAACGTCAGTTGTGACGTAATGTGTTGAATAGCATGCATAGTCTTGATCGTGCGATTTTTTACGTACGAAAACCATACAAATGATACGAAAATCGGACGTTGCCTTGACGTATGGAAAAACATTTCTCATCTGCACGTCCAGCTTTTGTCGTTCGAAAAATCAAAATTGGCCGTTGAAAAGGGCATACTATAGGTAAGAATTTCAGACAATCGGTCGTCGTACGAAAATTCCCGTCCGAAATTTGCATTGTGTACATGGGGCTTTAGGCCTCATACACACGGATGTTTCTTAAAAAACAAAACGTCGGGCCCGACGTCAAGGATAAATAAATCGGCGTTAGTGAGCGTTAGTGAGCATCGGCGTCAATAGGTGTTTTTAAAAAAAAATCATCCCTCTGCTATTTTTCAACCTAAAAACGTCAGCGTCAACGCCGGTACAATATTAGTTGGCGTTTGTTGGCGTTTTGCGGCGTCAGCGTCAAAAAATGCCAACATGTTACAGCCTCAGAACGCACTGGCTGTGGGTTCTAGTTTCAGCTCACTAACGCCGACGCCATCTACAGCTCAAAAACGTTGGCGTTTTTATGGGGCCATTGACTAACATGGAGAGCTGCAAAAAACGCCAGAAAACGCCGGCGTCAAAAAACATCCGTGTGTATGAGGCCTTACTGTGTGGACCAGTGTGGACCTGGCCTAAGTGAAGGGAAATCTCCCCACCGGGACACAGGGGGCAAAAAACCCAACAGAGGTTAGAATTCTCTTTTAGCCCAATTCACAAAAGTGCATTTTCTCTTGCGTTTGTTGCATTACACAGCAATGAAAAATCACATTCTTCTCTATGGTGTCCATTCACAGTCTCGCAGTGCAGCTGCAGCCCATTTTTTAAAAGGTGCAGGCTCTTCTTTGGTGAAGTTGCAAGGTGTATTTCGCCCCAAAGAATTTAATGGGAGCGCATGTACATGCGTTTTTAGTGCAATTTTGGCAGAGATTTGTGTATAATATCTAGTCTTCTTCTCCTATTAAAAAAAAAAGCACCAAAACCATGCAAAGTCGCACTACAAAACGCACTGAAAATGCAACTGCCCACCTGAACCTGGGCATGCAGCTGCTCAGGGCTGTACACATGCTGCAGCTGCAATTCTGTGCTCCATAGGTGCAGCAAAGATTAAGGGGCACGTTGCATTTAGCAGGTGTGGCCGCTGCAGAATGTGACCGATGGAAATCTATGGGGCCACACTGCAACGCACCCAATTGCCTCATCATCCTGTACCATTTACAGGGTTAGATAATACCTCCTCACCCCCTGTCAAATGCCCTCTGAAGAGCGAGTGACTGCACGTGTGAACAAGCCCCAACTCTATCCAAAGGGAAAAAAAGGTTACTTTATAATAATTTTATATGAGGACCTAAAGCTATATGATTCTGGATCTCTCCATATAAAGTAGCTAATATACTAGAGGCGAGCCATTTGCGTTGAGGATTCGACATACAATACACAAACAAGTGACTTTGAGAAGAGTTAATATTTAACCTTCTAGTAGCAGAGAGGTTAAACCCTGGCTGTGTCTTCCCATTAGAAGGTGGTGCTAGGTGAGCAGGAATGTGACTAGTGCAGTTTGGTGAAGGGAGGGTGGGGTCAGGTAGAAGCAAATGCACTGAACCAACAGGAATCAGCTATTTACCTGCTGCAAAGGTGAGAGCTTTCTATTCCTGCTGCGTACAATCTACAGGGAACCAGCTCGTTTGTTTCTGCTATCTACCTGGACTGCCTTGGAAACATGCATCGCTGCTAGAATATTTCTATTCTAAACAAGGACTATTAACTACCAGAATGAAGAAGAACAGTTCCATGCAGGGGACTCTTAATAAGCTTTTTGGAAAGAAAAACAGTAGTCAAAATTCACTGTATGCGGATAATCCACCATGGATGAAACCTCAGGGAGTCAAGAAGACGTCCGTTGACTACCATGGTTAGTGACTGGGACTCTGATGGGGATACATACGTCAGTATTTTGTTATATGTTGCTACATTGATTGTTCTCCTTTAACCGCTTTCCCATGGTAAGATATACAGGGCGCGTTGATATCTCCTTCGCTTTTATTCCAGTTGGGTCCTTATCAATCTCTGCAGAACAGTACAGATCTGTTCCTTAAACAAGGTTACCAAGAGATCAGCAGCATTCATTAAAATTTTATGGTAGAGCAGCTTATGGACCTGTTGGATTGCTGTCTGTGTACAGGGTGTTTGTCAGAGGAGAAAATGACAAACATATTTTTTTTTTTTTTTTTTTTTTACTGCAATCTATCGTACTTTACTGGTTATCCTTTGTACTTCCTTGTAATAAGATCAAGCTATAATGTTTTGCCGTCTTATCTTTTATTTGTATTTTTTTAAATCGGCGACAAGGAAAGGCTTATGGGAAAAATGCGCAGGTGTGATTTATCAAGATTTGGGAATGCAGATAAATCTTGAAACAGACAATCACGTTAAAGTGACTCATATCTAGAATAAAGGTCTTCTATGTAAAGAAGATAGCAAATTCTTCTAATGCTGCACCTCACCGCCACCAAACTCATCTTTGATCATTTAAGCTCGCCGCCTAAAGATTGTGCGGAAACCAACACTTTTGGAAAGGTCAATGTCATGGTCTCCTTCTGCACTCAATGGCTCCTACTGCTGACCCATACGTTGATCATACAATATTGGACCTGTAGGCTGAATTAAAAACAAAAACCGGATCCACCATCCACTGTATACAGTGCAGATAAATGAATCTCCCTGGGTTATTACATTCTGACAGCTGCCACCAGCAGCTGTCAGAACACCTGGACAGTGGTTGCATCTGATTGGATGTAGCCATTTGGCTGACAGTTTTCTGCCCAACCCCTTTCAAATAAAGGATGTCGGGCAAGAAGGGGCTGACCAAGCCACCCTTAAAGCTAGTTTTTGACCATTTCATCAGTAACTCAGAAATTCGCACAGTGTATGGCCCACTTTATATTACTGTTGTGCCCTGTAGTGAGGTGGGGTGCACATAAGGTATTAATGAGTGCAGAGGTAGACCGGGGCATAACAATCCTTAAAAGTTTTTTTCTGCACCAACTTCAGGCAGTTATCTCCACTAGAGCGCAGGGTGCTCTGAGCAATAAGATATTTACTATCTACTTTAGAGGTAAAACCTTTATTTGGGATTTAATTAAGGTAGGAACAGGCTTTGCCTACAAGTACACTTTGTATAGAATAGGACTTTTTTTTTGTGGTCTGTGTCCCCTTGACAACATTTCCCTTAATTTCCTGTCTAAGACACCCAGAAGGGAAGATCTGTCCAAAGCGAGAGGAAGTCTACACTTATCCAGTTGTCACCAGAACAGGTGTCCTTATTGGAAGGTTTCTACTTTTTCGTATCTTTTTTAGGATTTCCTATCACTTTCTGTACCAGAGATAATGGTCATCATGACCAACAGAGAGAGTGATCTTCCCAGCAGTTACACAGACCGTGATAAAAATTAAGGTTCTAACCTTTCAACACCCTGTAGCCAAACCCTAAAAACAAAATGTGTGCTTTACATACAATTTAAGTAGAAATTTAAAAATGTTCCCTTAATCTGGTTGTATGGCTCAGGGAAACCAATATTTCCAGAACTGTCAAACTTTTAGAGTAAATATGATTAACTTAATACAAAAAAAGAAAATTTGCCCTTAAAATGCTAACTGGATGATTGCATAAATAAACTTCATGGAGGGAACATGCGCTCATGGGCTAGCATACATTGCACTCGGAAAAACACCCACACAATCTGAGCAAGGTCAATAAAATTGATTACGCTTGTTACCAGTCCCTTCCTGTTCATTGGATGGGATTTGTTAACTATGACCTAATTGAGCCGTGGAATGTCCTAGACATCTACTAGTATATGACTCAGATAATTGTCAGTAGCACAATCAATGGGAAAATGACCATTAACCCTTTTTTTTCTTGAAGACAATTTGTAATTTAATAGGACCCATTTCACGGTTTCATCCTGCTTTTGATCAGTATCCTTAAAGTAAAAGTGCTTGTTTTCTGTTTTATTTTACTGAAAAAAAGCCAGTACACAGTGTTAAGCCGGCCATAGATGGATCAAAATTCAGCCGGTTCAGCAGGAATTTCGACCTGTCTATGAGAAGGCTGGTTGTCCTAAAGTTGATACATCTATCAACTTCAGTACAACCAGTCTGTTGGGTTTTGGCAGCGGCTATAGTCGCCAGCAGTGGTCATTGTATTCTGCTGGGGGGGGGGTAAGACTCCTCGCCCTCCCCACTGGCACTGTGGGAGGATTTTCCCTATCAATACAGAATGTGTTGATGGGGAAATCAAGCAATTTTGTATAATGTATGGCCTGCGTTAGAAACACTCTTACTGAAAATGAATATCAATTAAATTTACTAATTTACTCTATAATGCATGTGTTGCACTGTGCTATGTTTTTAAAAGGATCTTATTTGAAGAGTAAAATGCAGGTCACTGCAGTGGACAGGGCTGTTTTTCACACTGAAAAAAAAAATTCTGTGGGTAACTCCGGCTGAAAACAATGAATTTTCCTGAATTTTGCCTAGACTGTGGCAGAAGGGTGGCTTGGTTGTTGGCACTTTGGACTTGTAGCACTAGGGTCCCCAGTTAGAATGCTGGTCAGGACATCATCTGCATGGAGATTGCATGTTTTCCCTGCATGAAATTGACCTTCGTATGTGTATTTATGCCTGTGAAATGGGGACCTCACATTATAAACTCCTTGAGGCCAAGGATTGATGTCAATTTACTATTTGTCAAGTGGTGCATACATTGTCAGCACTATATAGATGCCTGTAATAAAATTAAAGTAAATAAAACTATATATAACCTAATGCATGAGAAAATGGTGATGGAGGATCTACCTGTGGCAGTCAAGTGATCAATACCAGTGCAGCCCACTGGAATGTCTTTTAGATGTGTAGGACCTTCACCAGTATATCATTAGGAAGATCTTTTTTAGGTCATGACAGTGCTAGGGATGCTAAACATTTTAAAAGTAGCTTTCAGGAGAAAGCTGTCATTTCTGTTTAGGTTGGATACTTCAGAAATGTAATCCTTATCCATCTTTAGCTACTTTGTGGGCCACTGACCTGGAAATAGTATATGCATGTAAGGTCCCCTAATATTTCTACAGTGTATACCATACTGTATGTTCAGTAACTCGGTACACAGTAGTTATCAAAGGACCGGGATAATCTCTCTCGAGCATGAACTTCAAAAACAAGCCATAGCAGGTGTCATAGTTGCATCCTGGCCAGGTTACAAAAAGGAACCCAATGCTGACAACAATGTTAATTTTGACGTCATATTTTGATTTAGTTTTAGTCCTAGTCTTTTGACTAAAATTACAGTTTTTAGTTTTAGTTGTATTTTAGTCATCTGAATTGTTTTAGTCGTATTTTAGTCTACTAAAATAGTGTTAATCATCAATGAGGTGTGGGGGTGTGTGAGAGAATTCAAAAACCTAACAAGGTACCATCCAAGGCAAGAAATATAAACTAGAGCAGCAAGGGGTTAGTGGGACTTTACATGTACCTTGTAAGGTTTATTGAGTATTCAAACAACTCGATTAAAAATGTACAAATTTTTATTTAGCACACATGTGCCATATCTTTATAAACAATAAAATAAAAACAATAGTGCAATGTAGCGAAAACTGCACAGTTAAAGTTACGGTTGACCGGGGTATGGTGATCCTGGTGGCAAAATCCAAAGGCCTATGCGTTTCGCGAGCTCACCCACTTCATCAGGGCCACGGTTTGAAATATTAATTTATATACAAAACGTGAGATAATTGGTAACGGCCTGTTTGAAATCAAGCTTGGGGAGTCCATGGGAATTGAAGATGCATGTTCCTAGCAGGAAGGCATTGTTCCTTTAAAATCTCAATGAATGAAGTGTATGGTATAAACCACAAATCCCCTTACTTATGATGAAATTGCTTCCAGTGCCTGGGTACAAAAGACCCATGGGACAGGATAAATTAAATCGTATAACTGTGTGGACTCTGTTGGGAATGTATGGCCAGAGGAGTTAAGCCTCAAAACGATTTACATTATCTGCTCCTCATGTATACACGGGTGCCATATCTGTCAGAGTCTCCATACAAATGGCAATAGTGTTAATTTAGTCCATTGTAAATATTTTAGCTGATTAAATTAACACTGGCTGACAATTCATAGCAGATGCACTAAAATTCCAGCTCCATGATCTGCAAAACCAGCACCCTGAAAATTCCAGAACTTCAGGTAAAAGGCACCTGTGTACACAGCCTCCCACAGTGCAGTGCATGGTGCATCAGCAAAATATTGCCAGGCCCAAGTTCTGTCCTATTAGAGCCTGGGGAGGCACACTCCTTCCTACTTGTTAAGGAGACAAAAATAATTCTACAACACTATTTGCCATGGTTACGAGGACATTTAAAAATGTTGTTTTGGCAGTCAAAAAAAAAAGGAACTACAAATCAGAAAAACATTTTTATAATGGCATAACCACATACAGCAAAGAATAGAAGTGATGAGCTTTTAAACTTTTAGCGTCTGCTTACACCGTATAGGTTGAGCTACGTTGATCTGCAAAGATCACACCATATATGTGCGGTGGTGCGTGCTGGTTAAAAAAAAAAAGAAAAAAAAAGCAGCATGTCTGCATTTTTACGCAGCGTAACTCATTGCATTGCATGACATCATAGTCTATGCACGCTTCCGTGTAACGAGTTGAGTGAAATGTAATTTTGTGATGTTTTAAAGATGAATTCCACTTATTATTATTATTATTATTATTATTATTATTATTATACCGGATTTGTATAGTGCCAACAGTTTATGCAGCACTTTACAACTTGAGGGTAGACGGTATAATACACTTTAATACCGTAGGAATCAGAGGGCTCTGCTTGTTAGAACTTAGAATCTAAGAGGCTATATTAAACACAGTGGCACTCGTCCAGCTTGGACCAATGTAACTATGTATATGCCATACCTGGTTGATGCCCCTGGAAGCTGGAAATCACTGAAGTAGACATCACTACTCCAGTGAACTCCACTTGCTTCTGGGTCCAATGCTGAACGGTTGGCCTAATGCATTCTGCACACAAGAGGCCAGCCATTTGGTACAAACAAAATTCAGAGAATGCTTTGCCTTTTCTGAATGAATTCAAAGCATTCTCTGATTGGACAAGGTGGAGAGCATGATGTCACTGTCCCGCATTTCTACCTCATCAGATAATGCTTGGTCTTCATTCGAAAAATGCGTTGCATTCTCAGGCACCCATGCTGAGCGGCTGATCTCCTGTGTTCATTATGAAGGGGCCGAGAAGCAAGTGGAGATCACTGGAGTAGCGGCATTTACTTCAATGATTTCCAGCTTCCAGGGGCATTGGTCAGGTATGGTGTATATACACTATCTCATAAAAGTGAGTGCACCCCTCACATTTTTGTAAATATTTTATTATATGTGACAACACTGAAGAAATGATACTTTGCTACAATGTAAAGTAGTGAGTATACAGCTTGTATAACAGTGTAAAGTTGCTGTCCCCTCAAAATAACTCAACACACAGCCATTAATGTCCAAACCAATGGCAACAAAAGTGAGTACATCCCTAAGTGAAAATGTCCAAATTGGGCCCAATTAGCCATTTTCCTTCTCTGTTGTCATTTGACTCATTAGTGTTGCAAGGTCTAAGGTGTGAATGGGGAGCAGATGTGTTAAATTTGGTGTTATCACCGCTCTCACTCTCTCATACTGGTCACTGGAAGTTCAACTTGGCACCTCATGGCAAAGAACTCTCTGAGGATCTCAAAAAAAGAATTGTTGCTCTAGATAAAGATGGCATAGGCTATACGAAGATTGCCAAGACACTGAAACTGAGCTGCAGCACGGTGGCCAAGACCATACAGAGGTTTAACCGGACAGGTTTCACTCAGAACAGGCCTTGCCATGGTCGACCAAAGAAGTTGAGTGCACATGCTCAGCATCATATCTAGAGGTTGTCTTTGGGAAATAGACATATGAGTGTTGCCAGCATTACTGCAGAGGTTTAAGGGGCGGGAAGTCAGCCTGTCAGTGCTCAGGCCATACGCTGCACTGCACACTGCATCAATTGGGTCTGCATGGCTGTCACCCCAGAAGGAAGCCTCTTCTAAAGATGATGCACAAGAAAGCCTGCAAACAGTTTGCTGAAGACAAGCAGACTAACTGTGAGGGTGGTGGTACGAACTGACATCCGTTCTGTGTGAACAGAAACATAAGGAGTGGACCAACGACGGTGTGTGCGAACTGTGGTAGACTTGGTTTATGTAAATAGAACCAGATTAGTCTGGCGTCCTGTACCAAGGTCATTAGGTACAGGAATCAGACGAACAGAAGTCGTTTGACAAACGTCCGAAAGAACACGTAGTAGAAATCTTCTCCGAAGGAAGACCCCACTGTCGGTACGTCTGGGTTAACTACGTCACACGT
>BLSH010286103.1:159144-174685 GCA_018402905.1 Glandirana rugosa | reverse complement strand
AGAAGGAATACCCAATTACATGCAAGGATTTTTTTTTTTTTTTTTTTTTTTAAAAAGCATTTTTGCTTGTGTATGATAGGATGATTAAAGTCAGCAGAGCTTCCACACATTTACTAATCTCTGGCGCAACTGCAAAGTGCGCAATCTATTTGCCTTTAGTAAATCAATGCAATAGTGTCTGCAAACCACTGGAGGTAAATAATGGCAGGAGTCGGGAGCCAAGAAGCAATGTTGCATTGTTACTCCTAAGGAAGAAAGTATGGGTTTGTTGGAACAAAAGCCAAAGGTTTGGCCATCAGAGGGAGTAGATCGATGGCGAGGTTATTGGAGCAGATAATAAGTGTTGATGTCAAGCTGAGAAAATTGGAATTGCATTGTCAAAATGGCTCATTGCGCACTCCCCAGGGTGTAGATGCTACACAGCCAGCCCACTAGGGCTGTTACAAAACATTTCTGAGTGAAGGACAAAGTGCTTTGTTAGCCAGCCAATGTTACCCTATTTGGATAAGTAGCAATATAGCTGTATAGAGAAATTCAAACCGTACAGAACAAGCCAATTTAAATGACTGAACATATGTTATTAAAGTGATACTAAAGGCTCTTTTTCTTCCCTCCTCTGTGCAGTGGTTTTGCAGAGAGTGGCCCCGGACCTCCTTTTCTGGGGTCCCCCAGTGGCATTCCTGGCTGCTCCTCCTATTCTCGAGTGCCCAGTCAGGGAAGCGCTTTCCCTGGGGTAACTTGTGCGGGCGCGCTCCCGAGTCCTGCTTCTGCGTCCCTTGAAACAGACAGCAGGACTCGGCCCCCCAGGCTCCTGCATCACTGGACTTGATTGACCGCAGCGGGAGCCAATGGCTCCCCTGTTATCAGTCTATCCAATGAGGACTAGGCTCATACCCAGCACAGGAACAATTAGGCTCAGGTAAGTAAACGGGGGTCTGGGGGGCAGCTGCAAAAGAAAAGGTTTTTCCCCTTAATGCATAAAATGCATTAAGGTAAAAAACTGAGAGGCTTTACAAACCCTTTAACCAACCCAAGAATGGATTTTGTGGGGGTTGAAGGATATGTGAGTCGTAATCAGCAGGAAAATCAGCCACTTCCATACGGTCTTGAAAGGTGTGCTATTGGTTATCTGGCATGTGGAAATGTAATTACTAGATGCCATACCCAAGCTTGATTGCTGGTAAATCTCTCCAAGGCTGAAAAACGGTGCTCATAGCTGGGATGTGCAGTCCCTCAATACTTCAAACATTGATAGATGTAAGTCTCTGGACTCAAATGTTGACAATCTTTATTGGCTACACAAGTACATTCAGTAAAACGAACGCATTTTGGCCATTGTGGCCTTACTCCTAGCATTGAGAGTAAGCTTAGGTTTCCACTATTGCGACCCCAAAGTCGTGCGACTTTGATCCAACTTTACACTGTCTGGATCAAAGTTGCATCAAAAGTCGGAACAAAGTAGTGCAAGAATCTTTTTTGGAGTCGCTGCGACACCAATTAGAACGGGGACCATTGACATACATGGATTTTGACTTGTCATGCGACCTCACATATGTCAAGTAGCACAACATCTTGCAGTAGTGGAAACAGAGCCTAAAAGAGCATTGCTATGAGTAAAGCCACAGGGGCCGAAATGTGTTGGTATTGTTTTACTGGATGTACATGTAGACTGGGGGTAAGCAGGTCTTCTTGTTAAAGCAGAGTACACTGGATTAAAGGCTTTGCACTTTCTTGTAAACTCTGGTGAATAACTATAGAATAATAGTAAAGGACGTCCACTCTCCTGCAGCTTGCCTTAAGTGCAATAAGCCAGTATAATCCAAATACTTGACTATAACAGGCCTGGGTGACTTGCACCTGGCTAAGGTTGCCTGAGTCTGTGTGCCCATTTGACCTTGAAGGTTGTTAACCATCCCAGGCAGGGACTTTGTGAGTGCAGAAATCCGCAAGTGGCTAGGCCTTATAGGTTTCCAGGGAACCAATTATATGCAGGTTGCTTCTTAATGATCGGTTCTCCCATCTTCATCTATTTGTTCAGTCAGTATGGAGAACATTTTGGCCAGGTTTTGCAATTTTTGTCTAGTGTTGCCCATTTCATCCACCAGTGCTATAGCTTGAGTCTGTTTCCTGGAGCTTCTGCACTTGGGTTAACGGGTCCTGGCACAGTGAGGTTTGACCAGGTATTTCTAAATCGCGTAATACTGTCTGGTGGCTGACAGTTGTAAAGGTCATAGTGCACAAGCTGACCAAATCAGTTATGTTATATTGTTATCCCTCCAGGAAGAATTTAACTTCTCTTTAGTGAGTCATCAGGCACTTGAAATAGAAGTTGCAATATAATTTTCAAGGCTAGAGCAGTCATTGGGGAAAGCTTTTTTTTTTTATGATGAAAGCACTGCATTGCAAGCTCTGGAAGTTGGCAGAGTTACAGTGAAAGTGTTTTAATTTCTCTATATTCTATGCAGGGGAAATGACTGAAGCTTGCATATCCTGTAAGCAGCTGCTCAGGACTGAGACTCACATGTGCTGTGGACAGTTGTAATCGCTCAGATCTGGTGCCACTTCATCCACTTACTGGAATTGTGGCAGAGCCCTTCAGCCCCTTCAAATACTCTATAAAAACGAATAGACTTTGCTAGATTTTTCTATAAGTTTTCTAAGGATAGGTACGCTGTATGTTGATACATTTTATTTTTATTTTATTATTTCTTTTCATGTGCTCCTCTGTTACAATCTGCCTTGTGTAAGTTATTTGCTATTATTTCCTTTTCAATAGACGTGCTGCTTGGTTCGATCCAGCTTCCTTTAGACTCAGTAAGGTAACACCACACTGTATTTATACTGTGGCTTGGCATCTGAATGACTGGCACAAAATTATGTGGGTTGGTAAATGTAACACATTCTGTACATTATTTTCCAAGGCATGGCTACAGCAAAGCTTGTTTTCCTGCTCTAGGATTTTAGCACAAGCTCTGCTGTTAATCGCCACCTGCTTTTGAATTATTGGAAAACACAGTTGACAAGGTGTTTTTCCCCTTCAATGTAAATAATTTCTAGGTTTACTAGAAGCAAATGACCAAGTGATCCATTACCGGGAGTTTCTTAGCAACAGAAATGTGTTTATGAGGGATAACTATTCCTTGGTATACTTATATACTAGAATAAGGGTTATTTGCGAACGTGGGGAAAATATGCCACAGAATAATTGTATAGTTGGATGGCAATTAAACATCTTGTTGATTTTATTTTGCAAAGTGCTTTTATGCGTACCAACCAAATAAAATATACTGTTCTCTGCTCTAGTGAACTGAAACCTTGTTGTTATGGTCTACAGCCTGTCATTACTGTTTGTTGTGGCCTACTGAAGAAGCTGGTTAGACTTTAACCGGTTCCCCACCGCGCGCCGTCTTTTTACGGCGGCAGTCGGGGAGCCCTGCGCGAATCGCCGTAAATAAGCGGCGATCTGCAATCAGCCACCAGGGGGCGCGCGTGCGCACCCGCCGCACTCCTGGGGAGTGTGCCCGCGGCTCGGGCGGACCCGATGTCCACCGGCGAGCCGCGATGAGCGGCTACAGGGAAAGAACGGGGAACCGCCGATGTAAACACGGCGGTTCCCCGCTCTGTCAGTGGGGAATGAGAGATCTACTGATCCCTGTCACTGGGATCAGTTAGATCTCTCATGCCCATGTTAGCCCAACCCCCCCACAGTAAGAACACACCCAGGGAACACAGTTAACCCCTAGCCCCCCCCCCCCCAGGTTAACCCCTTCACTGCCAATGACATTTATACAGTAATCAGTGGACATTTAAATTTCTTATCGCTGAATAAATGTCATTGGCCCCCAAAAAGTGTCAAAAATGTCCGACATGTCTGCCCCAATATCGCATTACCGCTAAAAATCGCAGATCGCCGCCATTACTAGTAAAAAATAAAAAAAATAAAGACCCCAGAAATTAATTCTCACCATCCGTAAACGCGGCCACTTTTGCGCAAACCAGTCAATAAACGCCGATTGCATTTTTTTTATCGCAAATATGAGGAATTATATAAATCGGCCAAAAACGGTGGAAAAAAAATGTTTTTTATATTTTTTTTTTGGATTTGAATTTTAGCAAAAAGTAAGAAATTTGGGTTTTTTTGCAAAATGGTTGCTCTTTTGTTTATAGCGGCGATAAGAAATGACGCAGAGGCGATCAAATACCACCAAAAAGAAAGCTCTATTTGTGGGAAAAAAAGGACGCAAATTTTGTTTGAGTGCAACGTTGCACGACCGCAATTGTCAGTTAAAGCAACGCAGCGCCGAATCGCAAAAAGTGCTCTGGTCCTAAAGCTGCAAAACCTTCCGGTTGGTAAGTGGTTAGAGTGTACCTGTGCCCTGACTATGGTTATTATTTACATTATTCTTAAGAGGCAGTAAAATAGCTTTAAAACAAGTAATCACTGACCTTTCTAGCTGCTTGTAATGTGAAGTAATTATTTCTCAAAGATCCACATTGCTTGAGGTGATTGTAGCCGTATTAGTGCAAAGATCCACAAAAATCACAAGAGAGACTCTTAAAGTAGAACTAAAGGCAAAACCTTTCTTTTTCATTTCAGATAGCGTAAAGGGTGGTTATCACCCCAGTTAGGTTTTTTTTTTTTTTTTACCATCTCTGTCACATTGAGAAGATTTACCTTCACCTCCGGTCCCACAGCCAAAGCAGGAAGTGAAAGGAAATCGCTTGATGTCACCAGAACTAATGTCCCATTGGAAGATGTCCCCTCTATTCCTCTTCTGGCAACAACCCAAAATTTGGGGTTTTCTTTCACTTTCAGTGATGACTGTAAGCAGAGTAGAGGGTGAATCTCCCTAACAGGGGCACAGACCGCAATAAATACCTGGACGGTGTTCCTATCCCGCTCCGCTCTATCCAAAACTAGGAAAAAAGTTTACTTTAAGGAATTGTTCACATCTGTGTAAAGACCTGTAAGTTTCAGCACTAGGACACACAGAAAACAATTTTTAAAGACGCTACCTTCGGATGAGCTGTGTTGTAGGTGCAACATCTGAAACATGTCTACAGTTTCTGGCCCGCTCCCCAGATCACCCACAGCTCTATTTCCATCTGTGTTTCTATGCACCGCAACCAGTGCATAGAAATAAATGAAATATTATGTGACATTTAAATAAAAAAAATAATAATAAAACACAGGCACAAAGCCCAGCCAACCAGAACGCCTGCCAGAATGGTCACTTCCTGCACAGTAAAATGTGGCATTCTACTGTGCACGAAGTGTAAACAATCCCTTAAAGTGATTGTAAAGTCTTGTTTTTTTGTCCTATAAAAATAACAAACATCTTATACCTACCTGCTATGTTCCAGTGGATTTGCACACAGCACCCTGGATCCTCCTCTTCTGGGGTCCCTCTCCTGTGATCCTCGCACCTCCCTCTTATCGAGTGCCCCCACAGCAAACGGCTTGCTATGGGGGCACCCGAGCTGAGTCACAGCTCCGTGTATCCATGCAGACATGGAGCCCCGACCCAATCCCGCCCCCTCTCTCCCCTGATAGGCTCGGGCGGCTGAGACACTCGTGGACATCGCTGGACAGAGAGGGACCTCAGGTAAGCATGAGGGGGACTGCTGCACACAGAAGGCTTTTTTATCTTAATGTATGGAATGCACCTTCTGCTTTTACAACCACTTTAAGTTGGTTTCTAACAGTTTAGAACCACTTGCCTTGTGTTTTACAATAGAGGGCTGGCATTCTGCCTAGATTCTGTTGTAAAAGGATCTCTACGCCTCCATCTTTGCAGCATGAAGGTAAACTCCTCTATAAAGTCTGTAGCTACAGAGGTGAATGATGGCTTGTTTTGAAGTACTCTTGCTGTCTGTTCAGAATAAATATGTAAATACTTTAGTATACATAGCCTGACCACCAGTTCACTTTAAAGTAAATCTGTCAGAAAACTGTGCAGCTCAAACTGAGCATATAAAAATGTTCAAACAGATGTTACCTTTGGTCAAAACAATCTAAGATCTAGAGATTAATGCAAACGTGTATATTGCCCATTCTGGGCAAAGGGCTTTCCTTTAGCTCTTGGTGACTGAGCAGGGTGGTGGGGGGAGTGGAAGAAGACAAGTACTGTATGTGTCGGAGTTCAGAATCTCGCCTTCCCAGTGCTCTTCCACTACTGAACCCAAAATTCCAACTGTGGTCTAGTTTGGGATGCCAGGTGGAGAAACCATGTCATCCTCTCTTTAATGTCGCTCACTCTGCAATGTACACTGCTTGGGCCTTGTGATTACTCTCATGTGATAGGTCACTCTCTCTCCCATACCTTGAAGCACAAGCTATTTCGCGCCAAAGGAGTGATGGGGGAAACTGACAAGATAAGTATCAGTGAGTCAGGGGGCTGCTCTAAATTGTCAAAACAAGAATATCCATATTTAAAGGGAATCTGTTGCTTTGCAATTAATGAGGAAAGCAAAAAACTGACTTTAAGGATGCACGTTGAATTTCGAATTACACAAAGACAGAGATGCTTTACATAAATATAAAAATATAAATGATTGTAGTTGGGTACAAAAAATTTAATTAGTAGAGTGGAACTCTCTATAAAAAGTTAAATGTAAAATAAGCTCTATGCATGGAGCACAACTGATTTCTAGATCCCAGTTCTGTAACGGCCCAGTTATCATAAATGTAAATAGAATGATGCGATAGACGTTATTAAACACTAGCTGATTTTTATTTTTTTTTTTTTTTTTTTGCCTCAAGTTCTGCTTTACATGTTTTGCCTATGCATATATTGTTTACATAGACTTGAATGCTGTAATTTATTCACCTGTTGGCTTCAAGAATATATTGTTTGTAGTGCATAAAGCTGAAATCTGTATTTTGCTAGCTAATGCCATGCTCTGCCCTGTAGGTGTATCTCTCTACACCCATTATTAGGCATTCTCTCTGAGGTGTGGGTCGGCAGGTATTTTATATGAAACCTCTAGACTGGTGAATCCTTGGTAGCAGCCACACCCGCTGTCATAAACCTCTGTGTGTTCCATCATTCATACTTTTCTATTTGAACTAGGTGTGTGCATCGCCTGAAACGTGTCAACATGTAATAGGAAGTCTAAGACATTCAGTTGGAACATCGGGTATTGTTTCTCATTAAGTCACAAGCGTCACAGAAATAAATAAGTGGGTGTTTTATAAGAGTGTATCTATAGAAACAGAAGAGTAATTATTCCTGTAGTTTAACCACTTCAATACCAGGCACTTAGAACACTTCCCGCCCAGACCAATTTTCAGCTTTCAGTGCTGTTGCGTTTTGAAGGAAAATTGCGCGGTTGTGCGACGCTACACCCAAACAGTCTTTTTATCATTTTGTTACCACAAACAGCGCTTTCTTTTGGTGGTATTTGATCACCCCTGTGTTTTTTATTTTTTGCGCTACAAATAAAACCTGGAAATTTTGAAAAAAAATTTGTTTCTGTCACAAAACTTTGTATAAGTACATTTTCTCCTTCACTGACGGCACTGATGTGGCTACATTGATGGGCACTGATAAGGCTACACTGACGGGCACTGATGAGGCAATACAGATTGGCACTGATGAGGTGGCACTGATAAAGTTGCACTGATGGGGCACATATATGCAGCACTGATGGGCACTGATAGGCAGCACTGATTGGCACTGATGGGCAGCACTGATGAGCAACACTGATGGGCACTGATAGGTGGCACAGGTGGGCACTGATAGGTGGCACAGGTGGGCACTGGTAGGCACTGGTACATGGCACTGGTGGGCACTGGTGCATATAGCACTGTTAGGGATGGCACTGGCAGGCATCATATATGGGCACAGTGCCATCCCTACAGTGCACTGTATTGCCCTTACCTGGTGGTCTAGTGGGGGCTCCCTGGTGGTCCTGGCTGGTCTCCTCATGGTGTCCCTGGGGGGCTCCCTAGTGGTCCTGGTCGGCTCCCTGGTGGTCCAGTGGGGTGATCCTGAGGGGGGCTACACTGATAAACGTCCAGCGCAGCCCCCCCCCCTATCAGGAGAGCAGCTGATCGGCTCTCCACTGCTCAGGTCTGCAGACCTGAGCAGAGGAAAAGCTGATAAACGGCTCTTCCTATTTACACTGTGATCAGCCGTGATTGGTCATGGCTGATCACATGGTAAAAGGCTTCTGATGGAAGCCTTTTACCTTGGTCGGTAATGTGGTGGGGCAAACTGACCCACAGCACCACCGATCGCCGCGATGTGCGCCCCCGCGGCTTATCCTGATCACGTCATATGACATCCAATCAGGATAATGAACCACCCACCCCGCCGTCATTTATTAATAGGCTGGGCGGGAAGTGGTTAAAAAAAAATCTTATTGGTCTTCCATATCTTATGGAAATTGTGGATCTCTGCTATGTTTTAATTGCAGTGGAAATAAGACCTATTTCTGAAACATAAAAAGTTACCACCAGAAGCTTACCGACATATTTTATTTATTTTTTTCCAGTTTAGATTATAGAAGGATTAAAACTGCTGTCAGGTTTTTACTGTTGTCTTTGTCGCTGCTAGGAAGATCAGTTAACCCTTGTAGTGTGGTGGTGGTGGAAGGTTGTTCGCTTTATTTATAGTTCTTAATATTTTAAAGTTTTTAAATTGGCTTATGGACTGCTATATTAGTAGCTGACGAGGTAGTAGTTTTTGCATATAGTTGTCTGGGCACATTGTTTAAAATATACAGCTGACTTTAGCATAGTGCTATGCCTGTGGTGGTGCTAAAACTCGCTCAGTCTTTTCTAAATAAGTAAACTTATGGCATGTGTCTAGCACTCACCTAGGATCTCCAATCATACATGATCCCTAGGTCATATTTCATAAATCCCCTACCACTCCTGGAAAACAATTCTCTTACACATGCTATCATAAATGGATAACACCATTATTCCTACATATTGACAAACGCCATTCTCTTACATATACCAGATAAATGGATGACACCATTATTCCTATATATTGAGAAATTTCAAAAACTGAACTCTGTTAAGGAATTCTGAAATGCAATCATGTTTTGCAAATCTGGTCATGGGATAATTTCAACTATTTGTTCCATATAAGGCTTTTATTTTGCTCTTCTTTTTTTTCTTCTTTTTTATGGGTACCCCCATTTAATGACTCGTGTCCTTTGGTCATTTCATTTAACAGTATTAGCTGATCTCATTCATATAAGAACTGCATCCCATCCACAATCTAATTTCCATTTCCTCCCCTGTATTTTTCGCTCTTTCATATTTTCTAAATGCATTAAATTTTCTTTATTTGATACTCTAACAGAGGAATGCATTTTTGTAAAATTACATGTATGTTCAATTAATAATTGGGTAGCAAACTTGTAGGACTAATGAGTAATATCAGAATAATATTTTGACAAAGCTAAATTTGGTACAATTTAGCACCCAACGCCAGTCAAATGTTTATGTTTTAGATAATGTAGAGCACAATTAGAGTATTTGCCAGATTTTTATTGTTGTGAGCCATCAAATCTTTTCTATCTCAGTGAGCACTGTTCCTTGGACAGGGAATGAAGGGAAATCTTCTTAAAAGGAACACGATAATGAAAACTTATGTTTTTTTTTTTTCTTCTCAATTTAGTAAAGTGGGGATTGTTTAAAAAAAAAAAAAAAAAAAGCAAAAAACATGGTGAGATTTTTATTGTTGTCTAAGCCATCTGGTTTGCCTTGCCCTGGTTTTACAGTGATAAAAAAATGATGGGGGGAGGTTGAACTTTTGCAATGGGGGGTCACATGATATTAAAAAAAAGACAAAGTTTTGTCTGAAATCGTACTTTGTTATAGTAACAATTATTTATCGTACTCTCAGATCCATTTTTAGAAAATGAGTGCATTCGAAAATCATGAATTGCAAGTATCACAAATGTGAATATTTTTCGCTCTCTAGCATATTAGTGTATTCAGTTCCAATCAGTTGTCTGTAGAATTTCTGGCATAGAAGCAAGTTATCACATGGGCGAAATGTTCATGTAAAAAAAATCTAGAACGTAACGTGTAGGCAATATATATATGTTAGTGTTGTATATATCTTTTGTATATTTATGTAAGTTTGTATATGTATATTTTCTACTATAAATTAGTCCTTTTGCCACTTGTAGGTGGATGGGTTTTCACCTTAATCTCCACACTCATTATACATCCTGACTGGTGTCAGCTAGATAGATAGGTGTCTCCCACCCCCATATAAGTGGCACGACAGCTGTATACTGCTAGCTATGATTAAGCATCCCAATGAGACGTGAAACGCGTTAGAAGCCATGTCCTTGCCTGGGATTTTGTTTTGCCACTTCATGTCATTTTCTGTTTTTATACACAATAAATTGTGTTTATCAGAGTGCGGCCATTCAAAAACGTCTTTGTTCCTTCTCTAAAAAAAAAATCTGTTGCTGATGTCAATGGTATAAAAAGAGAGGTATAAGGCCTAGTGCAAGCAATACAAACCATTAGTAATTCAGTTATTAGCATGAACTGCCAATCAAAATTGGACATGTTTTGGACTTATGTAGTCTGGTAAATACAGCTTGATTTCAGGTGCAATTTGCTTGCATTTATGTTCATTTTGGGATGCTTCCTTGCAGAGGCGTAGCTTGAAGCTTGTGGGTCACGGTGCAAAAGTTGACCTGGGGCCCCCCACTAACACCTGTCACTTCAACCACACACCAAAATACTCCCACCGCATGCCAAGTGGCTAAAGAGCAGGGGTGTGCAACCTTTTGAGAGGTGGAGATCTACTCAAACAACATGAAAGCTCCAAGATGACTGGCGTTCGGCGCCCTTCTTCTAAAAGTGGACAGCGCCAGTGAAGCAGTGCACAGCATTGGGACAGTGTCATTAGGGCAGTGAACTTTGATCTGTTATATTACTTTTGGCGCCACTCAAAGTAGAGGTGAAAATATATCCCTGTGTCCCAGAGCATGGGGTGCAGGCTTGGATGTCAATCCAGAAGGCTAGTAAATGTAAAGGGCGAAGGATTACCGCTACTCCTGACCAGCCCAGGTGAAAAAATGATAAAGCATGGCCTCAGCCTACATGTCTCCACCAAATTACAAACCCTGATGCATTTCACCCCTTCCATAGTCATAGGGGCAGTGGCCTTTGTCAGTAGAGCAGAGGATGGGGTCAGTAGTTTCTAATTTTTATTATTTATTTTTTTTACTATTTAAATTTTTTTTTTTTTTCTTATTTTTTTACAGTTTTTTAACAGCACTGCTGAAGGGCTTTGGTGAAATATAGAGCAATGAGATTGATGACACAGTCCTCAGGAATGTTGGTAATGAGAGAGCCCGTTTTTTGGGGGGGGAGCAGGTACCTGGTTATGACAGGTACCCACTCCCACTTCCGGTCAGATGCACCACAGCAGTCTGAGCTAGACGTTTGCCCCCCTCCATTCCCCTGCAGTCCTCTAGGACACCTCACAAGTCCCAGAAAACTGCACCCCATTCACAAAGTGTAGCGTTGTTGTGCATGCGCAGTAGCAAACTGGCTGTGAGGCTGCAAGGCTTTGTTGCCATTTTCCTTTACTTATGATGCCTGTGCCTGCATCTGAAGCAGATTAAAGAATCGGCTTGGGTAAGGACATCGCGGGATCCATGGAGAGGTACAGTGCCTTGAAAAAGTATTCCTACCACTTGAAATTTTCCACATTTTATGTTGCAACCAAAAATGTAAATGTATTTTATTGAGATTTTATGTGATAGACCAACACAAAGTGACACATAATTGGGAAGAAGAAGGAAAATGATAAATGTTTTTCAAAATTGTTTACCAATAAATATGTGAAAAGTGTGGTGTGCAGTTGTATTTAGCCCCCTGAGTCAATACTTTTTGTAAAACCACCTTTCGCTGCAATTAGAGCTGCAAGTCTCTACCAGCTTTGCACTCGTTTTTGCACTCATTTTTGCCCATTCTTCTTTGCTAAATAGCTCAAGCTCTGTCAGATTGGATGGAGAGTGTCTGAGAACAGCAATTTTCAAGTCTTGCCACAGATAATCTATTGGCTTTAGGTCTGGATTTTGACTGGGCCATTCTAACACATGAATATGCTTTGGCCTAAACCATTCCATTGTAGCTCTGGCTGTATGTGTAGGGTCATTGTCTTGCTGGGAAGGTGAACCTCTGCCCCTGTCAAGTCTTTTGTAGACTCTAACAGGTTTTCTTCTAAAATTGCCCTGTATTTGGCTCCATCTATCTTCCCATCAACTCTGACCAGCTTCCCTGTCCCTGCTGAAGAAAAGCATCCCCACAACGTGAAGCTGCCACCACCATGTTTCACGGTGGAGATGGTGTGTTCAGGGTGATGTGCAGTGTTAGTTTTCCACCACACATAGTGTTTTGCTTTTAGACCAAAAAGTTTGATATTGGTCTCATCTGACTAGAGCACCGTCTTCCACATGTTTGCTGTGTCCCCCACATGGCTTCTCGCAAGCTGCAAGCGGGTATTTTTATGGCTTTCTTTCAACAATGGCTTTCTTCTTGCCACTCTTCCATAAAGGCCAGATTTGTGGAGTGCATGACTGATAGTTGTCCTGTGTACAGATTCTCCCACCTGAGTTGTGGATCTCTGCAGCTCCTCCAGAGTTATCATGGACCTCTTGGCTGCTTCTCTGATGAATTGTCTCCTTGCCTGGCCTGTCAGTTTAGGTGGATGGTCATGTCTTGGTCGGTTTGCAGTTGTGCCATTTTCAGATGATAGATTGAACAGTGCTTCGTGAGATGTTTTTTTGTAACCTAATCCTGCTTTAAACTTCTCCACAACGTTATCCCTGACCTGTCTGGTGTGTTCCTTTGCCTTCATGATGCTGTTTGTTCACTAAGGTTCTCTAACAAACCTCTGGGGGCTTCAGAGAACATCTGTATTTATACTGAGATTGAATTACACACAGGTGAACTCTATTTACGAATTAGGTGACTTCTGAAAGCAATTGGTTCCACTAGATTTTAGTTAGGGGTATCAGAGTAAAGGGGCTGAATACAAATGCACGCCACACTTTTCATATATTTATTTGTGAACAATTTTGAAAAACATTTATCATTTTCCTTCCAATTCACTTCTTCAAAGCACTGTAAAGGCTTGTTTACACTTGCTTTGGCTTCAGCACACATTAAAGCCCCTACTGCTTCAACAAGCTTTTATGATGTGTTTTTGAGGCTTCAGTGGTTCTTCAATGAGGCTTTGGTGGTGCTTCAGTGATGCTCTTTTGAAGCTTTGTTGAAGCTTAGCCGATGCCCTGTGTTGTGTGTGTTGATATCTCACACCTGCAATTTCTCCAAAACAAAGCAAAGCTAAAGCTGAATTAAAGCCTTTGAAAAGCTTTTGGTGCTTCAAGTGAGCTTCAAACAAGCTTTGTCATAACTTCTATGGAGGCGTTGAAGAGGCTTTGAAGCCTGGCTAAAGCTACATGGGGTATAATTTGACGCAAAGCCAACGCAAGGTGTAAACATGACTGTAAGCTAACCATTTTATTTTATGAAAGGTGCTTTGACTGGCGTTAAGGGAGCTTTAACAAAGTCAGTCTGACGCCCTATTTTGAAGCAAGTGTAAACGAGCCCTAAGTGTCCTTCTATTAAAAGTCAGCAGCTATAGTATTGCTGCTGATTTTTAATTTTTTTTTGGGGGTGGGGGGGAGACTGGATCTCCTCTTTAAGCAGGCTTCCTCCAGTGCTGTGACTGGTTCCACACAGCTTCTGTGAACGTTGTGACTGGCTACAGTCACACTCCAGCCCCCCTCATCCTACCACACAGGGTTAATGTTCCTGTATGGTATGTGAGATTTTAGGTGGAGGAATAGAGCTCTGCGGCTTGCTGGAGCATGGAAATATGGATGTGAAAGGGGCTACTCTCCCACCCCCTACCCTTCCACATGCATACATACATACATACATACTGCAAGGGTAGACTTTTTTTTTTGTTTGTTTGTTTATTGGAGTTGGACAGTATATAGCACCATATTACGTTCTATTGATGGTCAAATTCTTGAATATGTAACTTTTCAGGTGCTACAATACATGGATGTATTCCACACACACATTATATCTTATTAAAAAGAATGTTTGTGTGTGTGGAATACATCTATGTAGCACCTGGAAAGTCTCCGTATATTCCTAACATATTCAAGAATTTGATTATCACTTTTACTATACCTGTCCTGCTGAGGTAAGGGGGGAACATTCACAGCACAGCTTGGTACAGAGTGGAAGGCAGGACAGTTGGGGCTCACATGTGAAGAATGCAGTGACATCCATCTTCTCATTTCTTCTTTTTACCCAGGGGAGAGCTCTGGTGACTGCAGGATGAGAAGCTGTGAGCGGGACTGCAGTTCTGTGTTGTCTCCCTTGGTCCACCCCCCTCTCTTCATGCTGCTGCTCTCATTGTGTTAGACCTGGGGGGTGGTTGACAGGAACCCTTACCCAAGCCTGGTAGAGATTGAATATCTCTTTTCCACAGGCAGGGTGCAGGTGCAGCTTGATCTCCGTTTTTGGGAGGCTTTAACAGCAACAGAGCAGAGGTCATAGGATGGTGGCCGGACTCCTCTGCAGGTTCACAATCCAGCACCCTCCCTGCCCTACACGGACCGAGGGGTGTCTTACCTCAACAGTGACACTGTCTTGTCAGCAATAACATTTTCCATCCTCCCTCGCTAGCTCCTCTTCGGCTCAAGACTCACAAATGGCGCTAGAAATTCAAAGCGTCTCCCAGCCAACGAGAGCGTAGGGGTGTGGATTGGAATGCACAGTGGAAGACTAGGAACTGAACCATTCCACCACTAGGCTGCAGGACACAATCCGAACCTGATTTTGTATAGTTGGGGTATGTTAATGTGACAGGGAGGCCGCACGGGCCCCCTGGAACATGGGCGGGGTAACAATTGTGACCCCCCCCCCTATTGCTACGCCCATGCTTCCTTGACCATTGCATTGGATCTGAGTTGACCTCCTTCTGAATTTTGTTAGACCTCCCTTATAATCCTGATTTTAATGAACTGATTTTGCTTTCCTAATGAGTAGAGTTGAGTGAACACCTGGATGTTCAGGTTCTGTGGGTTCTGCCGATTTTGCAAAAAAGTTCGGGTTCGGTACCGAACTTGACCCCAACTTGACCCCGAACCCCATTGAAGTCAATGGAGACCCAAAATTTTCGGCAGCTTGGGCTTGAAAAAACGTTTTAGCCGTCTTGGGTGTCTTGGACTTGTAGGTCCACAAGTGAGTTGAGATGAGTAATCCTTTCGTTTTAGTCAAGTAATTTTAGTCCTAATATTCCCTCCAGATTGTTTTAAGTCTTCCTCCAGTTGAGTCTAGGTTACGTTACCAGTTCCTTCGTACCCGCATCGTTATCCCCCCCCCCAGTGTTAACAATGGGGCGGGTACAAGGTCCCCCGGGCACGCCGGAGGGACAGTGTAATTGTATGGGGTTGATATGTTTTAGTCCAAGCCTAACACAGGACGTCGGATCACCACCTTACCAAGTCAAGGATCAGAAGGTGACAC
>BLSH010286103.1:123760-148934 GCA_018402905.1 Glandirana rugosa | reverse complement strand
AAAAAAAAAAAAAAAAATATATATATATATATATATATATATATATATATATATATATATATATATATATTAGTATTCTCTTTTTTTGTTTTTTTTTTTTGTTTACAAAAGTTTTTATTAAGAAGAATAAGAGAAAAATACAATACAAGCATTTAGAATGATAAATACAACACAATTGGATAGATCAAAACATTGGAGGTCTGTTTAGGTAGCAACGGATAATTATAAGATCATGAAAATGATAATATGAAGGGAGTAAAAGTGACACAAAAGGAAATCTTATATCGGAATCAAAGTGGGGAAAGCAAAAAAAATTAAAAATAAAAAAAAAAGGAAAAGAAACCATAATAGGTTAATGGAACGGTGGAGATAGGAGAACCTATTGTTAGAGCTATTGGGAGATTTTATCCCAAAGGTCCCATTTTGCTTTGTAGGCTGGAAATGAGTCATTAATAGTATGGTGAATAGGGTGTGTGCTAATCTATTTGCTGGAGTGGATAGATCAGATAGTTTAAGAAATAAAATACAGATTTGAGGAGAAAGGTGGATCTGTTTGTCGGATAGTTTATTGATTAGGGTTGATATTTGACTCCAGATTGGTACTAGGTGATCACAACTCCAAAAGTCGCCTATTTCTGCACAACCCCTGAAACAGTTGGGGGATGCAGAGAGATATATTCTACAGGTCTAAAAGTATTTTTTGGATTGATTAGGAAATGTCTTAACTATTTAAAAGAGTTCCACTCACTCTCTTGTGGACAAGTAGGTTAAAGTAACTTTATCCAGTGAGGAAAACCCCACTAAGAGGGAACAACTGTTTCTCTTTGAAGATCACAGGTCAAAATTTTAGATTTTCTCTCATTTTCACTATCGTGGTGAATCTTCCAGGCATAAACACTGACCAATAGAAATGCATGTTCTGTGCTTTAATACTTGTTTGTATGGCTATATTTTGGCACATAAATTACCTTTCTGTAATAAAGGCAGAAGGTTTTTACTTTCATGCATTATCTGCATTTAGATAAACCTTCCAATGTCTGACCCCCCCCCCCCCAAACACTTACCTGACACCACCCTCAATCTAGTCGCCCCCACTGGCAGCCCTGGTCCGCTCTTTTCCTGCATTCACAGGCTTTACTGTGAGCAGAGGGAGCCATTGACTCCCACTGCTGTCAGTCATATCCTGTGAGGAGGAAGCGGGGAGGGAGACACCCTGCCCAACCCAGGAGCATACTCGCACAAGTGCCCCCATAGCAAGTGGCTTGCTCTGCGGGCACTCAGAGAAGAGGAGGAGTGGACAGCACCAGCGTGGGAGCCCAGAAGACGAGGTTCAGACCACTTTTTTTTTAATTTAAAAAATACTTACAATCACTTTAGGTTAGTAAAGCCTCGTACATGCTACTAGTATTTTTCTTTGTTCAACCTAACGTGTTAAACGAAAAAAAAAAACTGACCCCTCAGGTTGGAGCCATTGTACTAACAATCCAATGTTAGCACATCAATCTCCCCTGCTGTGCTATTGTGTTCTGATGACCCCCCCCACCAGAACACCCTGGTCAGCGCTCTCAGCCATTGGCTGATCGGGAGCCAGTCTGCAGATCTTTTTTGGTTATGGCCCCCTCGACACAAGCCAGCTTCTGTTGGACTGGCTGCCATACACACGGGCCAAATGTAAGCCAGTTTCTATTGAACCGGCCAATGCTGCCCAACATTCGCCCTGTGTGTACTAGGCTTTACAGTCACACATACAGCAGTAAGGTGGATTTGTGATAGATACAGACTTGGGTTTAAGGAAAGGGTGAGGATGACTCTGTCTTGGCATATCATGCATTTAAAATGTCTTATTTAAAAAAAAAAAACTATTTTTAAAACTATGGACTTTTACAAGAGACATGTTGGGGTCTCTTCACCATAGTCTAAAAACATCATCCATTCACTCACCGCTTACTGTGAGCTTGAAACCAAAAATGAAATTATTATGTTCAAATGCTAGTGCATACTGCCCACGAATCACAGGCATCAATGTTTTAAAGATACATAATACAGAATTATAGTGCATCTCAAAAAGTATTTTTTTCTAGTCTCCCTTGAAATAATGTTTGTATTAGAATGCTTATGTTTGGCTCTTAAAAGAAGCTGGGGACTGAATCGAAAGCCCTAATAATCTGGCTGCTCACCATATCTTTAGGATAAAAAAACAGCAATTAATATCGTGGCTACTGTTTTCCTACCTTCCCTTTTACCTACAATTGAACTAACACACTACATCTATTATGTATCTAAAAACAAAATTTGTTCACCCGCTACACCCAGTTATTACTGGAAGCATGAGATGGGTATAACAATGTCTGGGACAAGATGACCCTTGTACCCGTGTGATTTATGTTATCAAAGTATTGATATAATATGCTGGAAGCTTCTTGTTTCCATTAATAGCTTTGCTTTTATGGCGAAATATCAGTACATGTCTTTACATCATGGAGAGGAAGGAAGGGAGGAAGGGAACAACAAACAAGTACACACTGAACATAGACAGAACATCCTGTGATTACATTTCCATATACTATACACTATCACACTGCAACACCACCTGCTGGATAGATGGGTATAATGCATACAGTATATATAGTTCCGTGTATATGCAATCATGCTGTTCTTTCCAACACCCCTTCTCAACAGCATGATTGCATATAAACTGAACTATTGTCACGTACCTGGTGGTGGAGTCTGACTTATGCAGTGGGCAACCTCTCTTACGACCCTGATTCCTGAACCCCTGGTAGTGTGGACAGGGAGCTTGGGAGTGCAGGGAGGCACGAGGGTCGGACTGGGTCACAGGTGGTGGTGTGCTGGTCCGTGAGGTGCTCGTGCAAGCTGAAGCGTGGTGGTGCAGACCAGGTCGGTAACGGGCTGGCAGAGCAGTACAGATGGGTCAGGCTAAAAGAGTAGTCGGGCGCAAGCAGAGTTCGTTAACTGGCGGGCAACGAGGTACAAGGGAGCAGGCAGAAGAGTGGTCGTGGAAGCCGGGGTCGGTGCAGGCGGAGATCAATAGCAGAGTCAAGGCAAGCCGGGTCACAGGAACAAACGATCAGGATCACAGGTTGCTGCAGGAACACACAAACTCTGTAGAACGGACAGCACTCTCCACAGGAAGCAGGAAGTTTAAATAGAGCTGCTCATCCAACTGCAATTAACCCTTAGCACAGTCTTTTTCTAACAACTATATATACTGTATGCATTATACCTATCTATCCAGAAGGTGGTGCTGCAGTGTTAGTGTGTATTATATGGTAATGTAATCGCAGGATGTTCCGTCTATGTTCAGTGTGTACTTTGTTGTTCCCTTCCTGTCTCCATGATGTAAAGACATGGCCTGATATTTCTCCATAAAAGAAAAGCTATTGCAGCAAATAAAAAGCTTCCAGCACATTATACCAATGCAATGTAATGGAGAGGCTGTGTCAGAAATAAATAGTGCATTTTTTTTTTCCAGTGTGGTGTGTTGACAGCTTAAAATAATGGGCTACTTTAACACAACACACATTAAGATGATATGAATGGGCTCTAAGAAATTACATTTGAGAGATCAAGGGAAACTCATTCAATGATTTACAAAGCAGGATTTTTTTAAAGAGAATTGCGGTTTATAGTAGGTGCACATAGTATATACAAGTTCAGCTGTGTATGTTACAGATGTTACAGAAAGTGAAAGGATATCTTTCTAAAATAAAGGAAATCCCTTTTAGACCGCTGGCACCAGGACCAGTGTGTGCCCATTGAAAGATTTCCGCTCTGTTCCAGTGACAAACTGAATTTTAGATGTTTCCTCATGTCTTAACTTTCAATCCTTGTCATAAATATTGATTTGCAAACCATGAAACAATAACAAATTGAATGTAATCGCTTTCTACTTGTAGGTAATGGACCAAAGCTGAATGGCAATTACAGAATGTATAGTTCTGTTGGGGATCTGCGGTTAACTAATCATTATGAATATTATGATGAGGAAATTCCTGCACCACCTTCTATGCCACCTCCTCCACCACCTTCTATGCCACCTCCCCCACCACCTATAATGATTCCTGCTGCTCCACCACAAGAAAGTCTTCCTTTATCCAACATTTCCTCTCCAGGATCCCCAAGTATACCAGACTTCATACCACCCATGCCACATACTTCTGCAACAACCACACCTAATTTTGAGCCTTCAACAGATACTTCCACAGCACCAACTGTTTCTGAACAACGTCAAACTGATAATGTTTCCAAATGGAAATCAGAAGGATCAAAGGATATGCCTATGACCTTGCCCAACAGGTTTTCTTTAAATAGTGCTGGCTTTCAGCACAGTCATGGACAGACAATTAAAAATATGGATCCTCATTCATCTTTGCCAAAGACCTTCAAAGTCCCTCCTCCTGCCCCAATGAGGACTTCATCAATACAGTTACATGAATATCAGAATATAAGCTACTCCACAGAACCTCCACAATCACCTGTACCTTCTAGTTTCAATCCTACTGTACAAGCCAAACTTTTCTTGACCTCAAATCAAGGGCAAAAATCTTTAAACGATACATTAAATAAAAGAAAGTCAATGCTCATCTTGGAGGATCTACAGGATCTGTCTCAAAAGGATGCTACAATTCAAAAACCTGACAGCATAACAGATTCTACAGCTTCTGGGTATTTGTCCCTAAGATCCACCATGAATTCAAAGTCACCTATCGAACTAGATAATGAACGTAAGACTGATGATGGTGCATTAGGTGATGACAGACGGAAATCAGAGCCTGGATTTATTGATGATGTCCAGAAGCCATATAACAAAATTTATACAAATGGCAGTGACTTGTCGGTGGTTTCTGAAAAAATTAGGGATGGATCAAAACGTCCTCTGAGCAGTATTGAATTGAATAAAATAGCATTTAATAAAGATGGATATTTACCAAAGGAACGTAAAGGTACAAAAGATGCTGTAAAAGTTATCTCTGTGAAACCTATCATAACAGACATGTCATTATCAAAAAATAATGTACAGCTTAAACAGAATTCCTTAACAAGAAATTTGACAGAAATGGAGAACAATATAAAAACAGATAAAGAAGAAAATGCTGAAATGATTCATCAGGAAGCTCCTCCCACACCACCCTTTATGCCCCCTCCTCCACCTCCACCTATGACACCACCCAAACCACCAGCTGTGCCACCACCTCCGCCACCACATGTCACAGTTACACCACAAAAGACGTTTCATACACCTAATTTTGTTGCTCCACCACCTGCTCTGCCTCTTGTGGCCTCTATGCCACCAGTACCTCAGGCGTCACCATTGCTTCCTCAAAAACCAAAGACAATTTCAGCTTCTTCTACATCACAAGTAAGTATTCCTCCCCCAACACCACCAAAAGCTCCACCAGCACCTCCACCTTTGCCAAGTCAAACTGGTACATCTACCCCAGAGCCACAGTTGCCTTTACTTAAGGCACTTCAAGAAAAACAACAATCACTGAAACAAATCCCTAAAAAGTCCATAGATATTAGACCTGCTCAGATACCTTCTGTTGATATGACTAGAGATGATGAACAAAAGGCCAGAGTTGGTAAAATTAAGGGCGAGTTAGAAGCTCTCTTCTCTCCAAAGAAAGATGAAAAATTAAGAGATCTTAAAAGTCTGGAAGCAAATAAAAAGAGTCCTAATGGAAATACCACTCAGCAAAAAGGTGGAGAAAATACACTTGTAAATTCTTTAATGATGAAAGTACCTCTTATACCATCTGTATCTGAGAAGGAAGATACAGATGGAGACACTTCAGAGTGGATACCTAAAAGCAACAACACAAATTTTCAGATTCCTGAACCAGACTATTTGCCCATCACACCCACTCAAACAATGGATAAACCAACCTATCCAGCTGTGAAAAATAATATTTCACAGCCCGTATTTGAAGTCTCTTCAAAACCAGCTTCCTCACTAAAAGCCACAGATGTAGTAAGTAAAAAAATTAATGACATTCCAACCTATAAGCCTCATCATGAGAGGACTATATCAGCTGGAAGCTTGACCTTGGACAAATTATCACTTGCAGTTTCAGAAACAGCTGCAGTTGGGAGCTTAAAAAAAGATGAAGGAATTCCATATCCAGCAACTTCATTGAAATTACAATCTCTCATAAAACAAGAGGAAGGTATAAATAAACATCCAGCAACTTTATTGAAATCAGAATATCTCATAAAACAAGAGGAAGGTGTAAATCATCCATCAACTTCAGTGAATTCAGAATCTTTCATAAAACAAGAGGAAGGTATAAACAAACATATTGTCACTGACGAGCAGGTTAACGCCAATTCTCCAATGGCTTTACTCCTGGCTGCAAAGAAGCGGGCCCAAAGGGGTAGCCGTTCTGTGCCTTCAGAAAGCAATAATATGCCTAAAATTTCAGTTTCAAGTGGGATTGTTGCAAGTCCTTTAACCTCTCAGTATAATGATGTCAAAGCAAACACATTTGTTGTTGTTCCCAAGAAAGAAAATGGGGGACAGTTTAGTGAAGAGGAAGTAACCAGTTTTAGCTCTAAATCAAGTAGTAATGTTGCATCTCTTTCAAGGTGGACAGATAAAGATTTTCCATCTAGTGTAAATATTTTGGGATTGAATCCACAAAAGGCAGATGATGAAAAGACAAGTTGGATGCAGGGTGAGGAAAAAAACGTTCGACAGGTTCCTGTGGACAGAACTGAAGACTTCTGGAATGTCAAGTCTTCTGTCATTGAAAACCACAACTCGCCCAATATGTCAAATTTCATGGATACATACACGGTCAATATATCCTCTGTCCCTTCACCTGTCCCAGCTTTAAAGACACATGAGGACATTGATTTTGGAATAATACCACCTCCAGCAGAATTCATGAACACTCCACCATCCACACACATTGGCATGCATCAGAAGGATAGATTATATGACAACAAATTAAAATCTGATTTAGGATCCCATTATGACTGGAATAATGAAAGTAATCGGCCTTTGGGGTCTCAGAGAATCTCATATAATAGTGACTTTAACAAACACACAAGTGATAATTACAGTACAGGAATCAGCAGAGATCCACAAAAAGGTTCTTTAATTAAGAAACGACTCTATATGCCGGCTCCAGAAAGCTCAGGGAGCTACGGAAAAAATACACACTCTCTAAGGGCATCAGCTTTGCCGGGGTCTTATAGTCATATGTATACACAGTCTAACTCCAGCATGAATCCAGAATCACGACGCTCTGGCAATCCTTCAAGATATATGTCACAGGGAAGGAGACTGTCTTCTGAAAACATGGTACCAAATTTGACTGATATGAAATTCAGACCTCAAAACCCTGAATATGGGAAATCAACGAGTCGGTAAGCTTACATATATAATTACTAATTAATCTGAAAACCCCTGAATTGACCCATTTTTTTTGTTTTGAATTTCTGTTTACTCATATGCATGTCTGTTTTATCAGTCCATGTATCAACCACATAAACAACTTTATCCAAAAACAGTTTGCAAAGTGTCAGTTATATCTGAATAGCCCACTAATGCTTTGCAAATAGCCAGTATGCAATCTTATGGCATGTCTGCACCATGTCTGTCTTGCTGTTTGCACGTCTCACTTTGCAGTTACAAGATTTGCACTCGTATAACACTGGATATGTCCCCTCTGAGTTTGATAAATTGTAATGCACAAACTGTTGGGGGTCTTGAGGATTGAAATTGAGAATTAGTGATTCCATATGGTTCCCTATTGTGACTTCAGAGGTGGAGCAAGCACTTTATTTAACAGCCTATAGGGTGTTACCCTAACATACAGCTGCTAATGTGTGTGTTGAAGGATCTTTCAATGAGGACATACTCCACATACATGTTGTTTTTTGTTTTTTCTTAAATTAATTAAAATAACCAACTATGCTATACATGGATAGATTTTTTGAGGCTACCTTCTGTCAGAGCTTTAAGGTCTGTGATGGATCAATTATTTAGGTAATCCTTTTTCCCCTGTAGCTTGCCATGTGAAAAAGAAGCACCCACATACACAGATCTACTTACTGCATATTTGTTGACTGTAGCAGCATGGGGACTGCGTTCTCTTATGGGACAAATCAATTATATTACTGCTACCTTATTTAAGATATCTGTGGTATGCTGGGTATTCCTTTATTGTTACCAACGCAATGCAACACCTCACCAAGGAATGCATTTGTTTCATGATTGAAGTGCTTTGGTTAAACTTGTTAGATCTGTTTGAACTACTTTAGTTCAAGCGAATGTCAAAAGTTTGACAAAACCTGTTAAAAAGCTAAAGCAAATGTACGTGTTTTACTGCACCGCATTGTTTTGAGCTATTTTAATATTCAAAATCCATATATAATATTATATAATGTAATCATAAAAAATAAATACAGGTATATAATGGGTTTATTTACTAAAACTGGAGAGTGCAAAATCTAGTGCAGCTGTGTGTGGTAGCTAGTCAGCTTCTAACTCCAACTTGTTCAGTTAAGCGTTGACCAAAAAAAAAAAAAAAAAAATCTGGAAGCTGATTGGTTTCTATGCAGAGCTGCACCAGATTTTGCACTCCAGTTTTTTAGTAAATCAACCCAATGTTTGTGTGTGTGTGTGTGTGTGTGTGTATCTCATTTCTGATTTTTTTTTTTTTTTTTTTTTCAGTAGAGCAGAGCCAAATATCAATGATTCGTTTGGTTACTTAATACGAGTAATACATTTAGAATACTACATGTGAAAAATATATATTTTATGAAATGTATGCATAATCTTTATAACGAAGCAGCCTAACCTACATTTTGAGCTAATAACTTGGTGTGCACTGTACTATATCCAGTAGAGCAGCCATTCCCAACCTCCATCAAGTACCCCAACAAGTCATATAGCAGACCTTACCCAAGCTCAACTGCTGTGTTCAAATTCAGAAGCCGGAGACCAGTGCTCTGTCTAAGGTATTCAACTACCAAAACATGAAGTCCATAGCATATATAGCTGGCCAATCAGTGTACTCTTGACACAATTCCTTTATTGGCTACACATGTGTAGCCAATAAAGGAATTTTGTCAACACATGTGTAGCCAATAAAGGAATTCTGCCAATAGTACACCGAGTGGCTAGCTATATATGCTATGGACCCAAACAAGTCATGTTTTCAGGCTTTTCTTCACTTTGCACAGGTGCTGTAATTCAGTGTCAATGGCTTGGTATTTAAGACAGTTAGTTATTTTATATAAGGGAAAATACCAAAACATGGCCTGTTGGGAGAACTTGGAGGATGAGGTTGGGAAAACCTGCTATAGAATACTGTATCCTCTGTAAATTACATAATAAATACTTTACTGATTGTTATTTTTTTTTTCCTTTACTCCACGCAGACAACAAAGTACCTACCAGCAGGGTATGACATTCACTGTGAGGCCAGGCACCAGGCAGCCAATTTCTCAGATGTATCAAGGAGGCTACCTCTGAAGGCACACTGAATACCAACCGCCTACATTCTTACCTATAGGCAGATGAAAAAAACAAACCTGGAGATGCTGCTTGTAACTTTGATCTGACAAAATGTGCAATTTCACGCACTAGTTTGCTAGTACTTTTTATGCTATACTTTCAGCATCTATTACACATGTGCAGAAAGGGTATTTAATGTGCTACTTAAATATTATACATATATGCTGGGTTTCTACCACAGTTGGCTTTTTTAGGTAGTGAAAGTGCACTGACTTTATGTAGTTATCTGTAGCAATGAGATCCCAGTATACTGTGATCAAAAAATGTAAACCTTTCCTATGAGTTGCTACTCTTATTAAATAAGGCTATGTATATGTCAGCAGTGCACTTTAAACAAATAACCTCTACTTTGGACTTCACCCACTTGGCCTTTGGGGTTGACTTATTCTCTATCACATTTGCAGAAAAAATACTTTTGAGCAGTTCTAACTTTGGGACTAACCATACAAAATTTTATATATATATATCATTTTTTTTTATCTGAGCATTTCTTAGAACTTTGTTATATTTTCCCTTAAATTCTTTTTTTAATGTTTAATGTCTTGTTTTACTATCTATTATGGTCATATATTTGGCTGTACTTGCTTGTCATGAGGTTTGTATACAAATTTTATTTTATAATGATATATCTATTATAAAGATAATACCTACTATGTAAAAATGATGTACATAATAGAATATGAGATCCTTACAAGGATATCCAGCAGCAAGCACTTTTTGAATGTATATTCAATGTAAATATATATATGTATGTCAGGTGTTTTTATGTGCATTTGTTTATAGATATTCTGCATTGACCATTTGGTTTTGCTTTTAAAGAGGATGCATGATGCTTTTGCATGTTCTTTCCTCAATGTTATTTTACAGCAATAAAATATTTTATGCAACAGGTAAAATTTTGTTTTCCATTGCAAAAAAAAAATTCCCAAAGATGGGTAAAGATGACAGAAAATTAAATAATTTTGTTTTTGCTAAATATTCATAAATATTTTCAGTTTGACAGTTCAAAAGATAGTGTTGACAGTCTGGTCAGCCTTCATGCTTTAGCATTTGAGTGCAGTCTAACCAAACCTGTTAGTGTTACTGAGCATTCTGCAGTGCTTTTGACTTTATTAAAAGCTATAACTATATTTAAAGCAGAACTCCGGGATTTTCAAAAAATCCCCCATTAGTACACCCCCCCCCCCCCACACTGAACACTAAACAGTTATTAGATTTGTGAAATTCCTTACCATTGAAGAGCTATGTCCAATCTAATCTCTTTTTAAATGATGCACCATGTACTTAGAGGATATGATGTAATCACTCTTCTGTTTAGCCTACATTTCCCATCAGCCTTTGCACATTTCAGTGAATGAGGGAGGTACACTAGGCCTGTACATGTAAATGTGAACAAGCCAACTTCAACATGAATCACACCCCTCATTCTGTAGCCAGGCCCACTAACCAGTGACACACAGCAGCACAGATTACAGTCTTATAAATGCAAAGCATGTTCTCTCCTCTCCACCCACAATGAGATAAACATGTTGTCCTTTCTGTAATTTTTACTGATCTGTACACCTATCCCATAATGATCTATTATACACACTGCACACACATCCCATAATGATATATTATACACACTGCACACACATCCCATAATGATACACACTGTACTCTGCTGTAATTCACTATTAGAAATATTCCTCCTGCAGATGAGATATTTCTAAACAGCAATCAGTGACCACCTGTGTACCATGCCAGCCGTGACCACCTGTGTACCATGTCAGTATGTCACCACCTGTGTACCATGTCAGCATGTCACCACCTGTGTACCATGTCAGCATGTCACCACCTGTGTACCATGTCTGCATGTCACCACCTGTGTACCATGTCAACATGTCACCACCTGTGTAGCATGTCAGCCATGACCACCTGTGTACCATTTCAGCATGTCACCACCTGTGGACCATGTCAGCATGTCACCACCTGTGGACCATGTCAGCATGTCACCACCTGTGGACCATGTGCATGTAACCACCTGTATACCATGTGCATGTCACCACCTGTATACCATGTGCATGTCACCACCTGTCTGTCACCACCTGTGTACCATTTGCATTTCACCACCTGTGCAGATCGGGATCGTTATCAGTAATCATGGGATAACACAGTGGGGGTCTCGGGCTGTGACAAATATGTATGTGAATCACCAATAAGTGTAATAACCCGCCCACTATCTCTGTGCAGATCGGGATCGTTATTAGAAAGCGTCCGATGGCACAGTGGGGGTCTCGGGCTGTGACAATATTGTATGTGAATCACCAATCAGTGTAATGTCCTGGCTCCTGCCGGCATTGGAACAGTGCACTGTCAATCACAATGCCGGTGGGCGGTACATTAAACTGATTGTTGATTCACATACAATACTGTCACAGCCCGAGACCCCCACTGTGCCATCAGATGCTTTCTAATAACGATCCCGCTCTGCACAGAGCTAGTCGGCGGTGGCAGGGGGGCAGAGTGGGGGCGGTCACTGACAGGGAGCAGAGGAGGAGGAGAGGGGAGAGAGGACGACACCTCCTCCATGGGCGGTAAAGACTGGGGGCTGGGGAAACCCCCTCCACTCTCACTACACTTCTATCTCCTCCCTGCTGCTCTACAGAACTACAGGTGTGCGTGTCAGACTGCTGCAGCTAGGACAGCATGGAGAGAGCCCAGCGGTCTTACAAACCGGAAACCACAAGGGAATAACGGTTTTTCAGCAACTTCAGCAGGCTACTACAGAGGAACTACAGAGCTCAGCAGAATATGGATAGCATAGTTGGTGAAGGTAGGAGATCGGCAACAAGAACATGGAAAAAAGTTTTTTTCCCGGATTTCTGCTTTAACTTATTTTTTACACTGTAGGAATAAAAAGAGGGAAAATTCAAAGTGGAAGGGAGGAATTAAACACCGGAGTCTATAGCTACAAGGCATGCATGCTGCCCATTTAGCCACTCAATTGCTTATATTAATGTGTTTTTTTTTTTTTTTTTTACTTGGTTATACTGATATGGTGCATATTGCATCACTTTTAGGAAAAACAGAACTTTTTAAATTGAAATGTGAATGTGATCCACCATTACAATATCAAACTACTTTAAAAAAAAATTGCAGATGACAACTTGGGCAAGGTAACTCACCAGCAGGGAATACTGTAACAGTTCAAGTATCATAGCCTGTATATCAATCCTTACTTGTCAGCTTACTTGTCCTACCCCTTACCTGTGGTGGCTGCATTCATTTTTTTTTTGTTTTTCTACATGTGCAGAAATACTTCTTTAACCACCTGCTGACTGCTCACAGTAAATATACCGCGAGCGGGCGGCATATACAAGCACAGCCTAGTACATGTATGTGACCGGCCTTCCTAAGGGTTTGGGGCGTGCATCTCCTGCCAACCCGTGCTGTGACTGGACACTGCACAAATTTGGCAGCAGATTTAAGCCAATGATTTATGTGTGCAATGACACACAGTTCGGTGTTTACAAAAACACAGAAATCTGTGTACAGGGAACAGTGATCTGGCTGGCTGTTCTCCCTGAAAATCAGGGAAAAAAAACAGCCAGATCAATAAGAAAAAGTTGCACACATTACACGCATTACACATTTAGCCCCTTTTAGTATAGTGTCATTAGTACAGTGTCGGTGTACAGTATTATGACTGATCAATGTATTAAAATCACTAGCAATGTCAGTTAGTGACCTTTCCAGCCTGTGTCTGTTGGCACCATAATGTCCGCTGTGGTAATGGCTCCAGGGTCACTAACATCGCCCCACAAGGTTAAAATTCCGCTAACCTTGACCACTGTCCACAATCCGAGTCGCTGTCCCCCTGAAAGGCCTTCCTATATACTTTTGTCGCACCACTTCCTTCAGTTTACCTAGAGAGGGGTTCTCTTCCACAAAGTCTGAATTTATAGTGAGGTTTTTTAGCACTTTTAGAGGTCTCAGACCACAGGGGCTGCAAGCAGGCCTTCACCCTCCTCTCTAGAATGCATCTCTGATTTCCCTCTTGACTGCCTCTGTGCATCCTGAGAAGGAGGAGGATTATGGCACCCCATCCATGTCTGAGGGTTCAGTACTAAAGACCCAATCTGCTGATATTTCTCCATGCTTAAGGATATTATTTCTATATTTACTCATGCAGTGCATTCTTGCCTTACCTTAATGCAGCCTGTGTTGGCCCGGCCACCAGGGTAGGTTTGCTATTGATGCTTTGGTATACCAAAACCTTCCCTGTACTCTTGCTCTTACAGCCTATGTTATATGGTGACTGACCCCATCCTGTAAAAAATATTGTCCTTCCAAAATATTTTGCCTAGCAGTGCCCTATTGAGTAGAAAGCTCCTAAAGAAATGGGTAGTCCAGTCATGGACCCTGCCACTACCTGCATTTTACTTGTGCATGCAACATTAATAGAGTTAAGCGAATCCGAGTTGTAAAGTTTGGGTCCGTACCGAACTTTGGGGTGTCCGTGACCCAGACCTGAACCCGGACATTTGAAAAAAAGTTTGGGTTCGGGTATTTGATCACGCATGTTGAATAGCTGCAGGGCAGCCAATCAACAAGCGTTTCACTGGTTTGCCCTTAGAAGCCATCACAGCCATGCCTACTAATGGCATTGCTGTGATTGGCCAGTGCATCATGTGACCCAGCCTCTTTATAAGCTGGAGTCACTTAGTGCTGCATTTCACATGCTCTCTGACTAGTGTAGGGAGAGAATGCTGCCGGCGCTGTGAGGGACAGATTGCAGATATAATAACATCTCATCGATCTGATTGTGGACTAGGTAGAGATTACTACTACTACTGCTTTGAGGGACAGATTGCAGATCTCATCCTGCATTACAGAACGATCTGATTGTGGACTAGGTAGAGATTACTACAACTACTACTGCTTTTAGGGACAGATTGCAGATCTAATAACATCCCATCCTGCATTACAGAACGATCTGACTGGACTAGGTAGAGTGTACTGCTTAGAGGGACAGATTATTGTTCTAAAATCATCTCCTAGTTCTATAGGGTCAGGTTCCTGCTGTTGCTGTAAGGGACAGATTATTATTCTATAATCACCTCCTAGTTCTTTACTTTCTTTTGCAGCCCTCTAGCACTTGCCAGGACTTTTTTACAGCCATTTTTGTGCCGAAAAGTTTGGGTCCCCATTGACTCCAATGGGGTCAGGGGGAAAGTTCGGGTCAAGTTCGGTACCGAACCCAAACTTTTTCGCGAAGTTCGGCCGGACCCGCCGAACCCGAACATCCAGTTGTTCGCTCAACTCTAAACATTAACATTTTTTGTTGCTGAACCTTTGGCCTGTCCATGGCACCTTGAATTATCACCAAGGACCTAACTCTGCTTTGCTCTCAGGGCACGCCAGTTGTGGGATACTTTGATAACCTCCTGCTAAAGAAACAGGCTCCATCAGCCAATGTCCCAACAGACAGGGCAGACCCTACAGAGATTCAGATGGATCCTAAATCTCCAGAAACCAGTGCTGAATCCAACTCATCATTTGGAGTATCTGGTCCTAATCTTGGGTATGGATTTGTCTAAGGTCTTCCTTCCCCTGAATAGGCTCCCATCTCTCCTCTCCCATGTTCAAACGCTATGACCCAGGAGCCCCCTTTGCATGAATATTATGGAACTGATGGTAGCCTCCTTTTTGAGGTAGCATTGAATGCCTAGTTTTACTCCAGCCATTGCAGCTGAACATTTTGGCAGCATAGGACATGCAGACTAGGTCTCTAGAATTGCCTCATATGGCTGGCCAGCAAAACAAGACTTTTCCTGGCAGGAAAGTTTTCCAACCTGGCACTGACCTGGAAGGTAAAGCTGTGTAGGACATGGTCATCAGGGGAAACACTGCTTATGATCAATATACTGGAACTCAGGACTATTTGGCCCTTTTCAAGGCTGGGCATCTCACGTGCAAGGTCACCTAACCAGAGTTCAGTTGGGCAATGCCACAGCAGTTACCTAAATCAACCCTCAAGGAGGCACCAGAAGCCACACATCAGGCAATCCACATCCCAGGTGTGGAAAATTGGCAGGTAGACTTCCCCTGCCATTAAGGTCTGGATTGCAGAGAATTGTCTCTTCAACCAGAGGTCTTTTAATCTCTCACAAGTATGGCACACTGAAAGTGGACTTCCTGACATTCAGGCTCAACAACAAATAGAACAGATTCATTCGCAGAGCCAGTGACCCTTGGGCCTTCGCGGTGGATGCTTTGGTGGCTCAGTGGAATTAGTTTAACCTGATCTATGGCATTTTCCCTCTAAATCCTCCTTCTTTTTTTTTTTTTTTTGCTGTTGAAGCCAAGGCCCTGAGGGGCAGGTGCTATCCACTTAGGTCATCCCTACACTCCCCACAGCTAGGAAATTGTCTTCTCGGAAAGTCTACCATTGCAACTCTAAAGTGTACTTTTGCATTACTACTTAACGTCCAAATGTGGCTTCCTACAGCCAACTTAACCTGGTCATTGTTCTTGTTCTCTTTCTCTCTCTCTCTCTCTCACGCTCAATATGTGCTTCATCAGCTTCCTGGGGATGACACTATGGGCCTAATAGACCCCTGATGAGCCACCACCAAGTGGGTCAGAGGTAGGGAGTGCGCTCCTGAAATGCGTCAGCCTAAACCCTTGTTGGGTCTGCACGTTTTTATATTGGGCAAGTTTTATGGCCCATTGTGGGTCTCCACTTCTGTGAGTACCCATTTTTAACCTTTCAGATCTCATATGTTTTGAGTAATGCACTAGGTGTGTGCACCTTCTTTTTTGTTGCATTTTATTGAGGACTTGCTCCCTGTTATAGCAATACAGTTAAATGAAAAAGAAAAGTTCAAAAATTAAAGTTACTCTAAATCAATAAAAAAGCATAAAAATGCAAACACCTGCATCAAGTGCACCTATGTATCAAAATGATGATTGTGCTACACATATCGGTTATTGGCCTACATGTCGGAATTCTAGGACTATCATTTGATGTTAACGCTAAACTGATGACCTGTAAGGACTTTCAAAGCATTGCTGAAGGTCAATTTTGGATAACCGTTTCTTGCCTTTTCACGAGCGTGTGAAATGTTAAGGCTTGGTATGTTTGATATCTGTTTATTTGACACAACCTCATCTTTTATATTTTATCAAAAAAGTTAGGTAATATAATTGTTTGTGTGTGTGTGTACACTGAAATTAAGTGCAGTGTATGGGTTTGATAAACAGTTGCATTAATATCATGTAACATAAACATTTCCAACTACCACCATTTATTTTCCATTGTCTTTACTTTCAGAAAAAATATTATAATTTGAGGTTTTAATTTATTTTTAGCTCCAATTTGTACATTTAAATGTGTGCAAAAATAAGGCAAACTGCTCTGGCAAAAGGTTAAAACCGCATCAGTTCCTTGTGGTATGGATTGTACATTCCACAAACATATCTTTGAGATACTGATCAATGCTGATATGAATGCGTCATGCATTTTCTTCAGGTTTGTCAGATGCACATTCATGTTGTAAACTTCCTGCTCTACCGCATCCCAAAGATGTTTTGTTGGGTTGAGATCCAGTGACTGGAAAGGCCACTTAAGAACTCTGAATACATTGGCATTAGTGATTAACTCAGTCTGAACCTAAGTGAGCCCACCAGGAAGCTGTCACCTGTACTGGGCCAATCATCTTTGGATGGGGTGTGTATACATGTAGCTGCATGGTGCAGAGTAGAGGTGACAGCTTCCTGGTAAGTTCATTTAGGTGGGTTCAGCCTGGGATCCGAAAATGCTTCAGCTCATCCCGAATTGACATATTCATGAGACCAGAGAAGTTTTGATTACTGTTCAGTTTTTTTCAACCTCAGCTTTCCATTCGTGACTGACAGGCATTGAATATGATGTGGTCCTTTGTTGTAGTATATGTGCCTCAAGTTTAAATGTGATGTGCATTCAGAGATGCTTTTCTGCTCATCACCGTGGTAAGAGAGGTTATTTAAGTCAATGTAGCCTTTCTGTCATCTTGAACCAGTTTGGCTATTCTCCTAAATTCTTGTACCATTCTGAGTAAACTCTAGAGACTGTTGTGTTTGTAAATGAGCAGTTTTAGAAGTTGTGAAAATCAGTCAATTTATTACCAACAATCATGCCATGATCAAATCACATATATTTTTCTCCCTTTTTTTTATTTTGTTGGAACATGAACTGAAGCTCCTGGCCGGTAGAGATGTGGTCAGGTGTGTTCAGATTCTAGTCTGAATTCACATGAGCTAACCCACTAGGAAGTTGTCACTACACAAACCCGCTCGTATACAAGGGTAATGTATACCACACCTAAGCTCATCTCTGCTAACTGGTATCTACATGGCTTTATGTATTGTACTGCTGCCATGTGATTGGCTGATTAGATAATTGCATGATTAGACAGATGTTTCTAATAAATTGCTTTGTGACACTGTAAGGCCTCATGCACACTGCTGCCTCTAAACGGACGATTAGAGGCATTTGGGCGTTTTTTCAGCTGCCCCTGAACTCCTATCTTATCAGTCCATGTACACAGGCAGTTGAATTTAGAGGCATTTCTTGGAAAGTAAAAAAATGTGTTCAGATGGAAGTTCAGAGGCTTGTAAACGCACCTTGCGTCTAGGAGCATTTGCTTTACAGGTGTTTCCATTTAAAAAAAAAAATGTAAAAAATGCTCCTAGACACGAACGTGGCTAAAAGCGGTTGGGTAAAATGCTGCAAAACTGATGTTTTAGACGCCGGTTTCTAGCTGTCAAGATATGACATTCAGGGGAGGTTGAAAAGCGTCCCGTGTGCATGGAGCCTTATTTAAGCCCTGAGCTTTGAGAAAGCTAGACTTGATTTACTAAAGGAGTATAAACTGTTCACTTAGTAAATTTTCACTTAGCTTGAATAAGGTGAAGCTGTGCTGACTTCAATCATCCAAATATGTGCGAGCAAAACTTTTTATTTTTCATTTTCATTGCACATTGTTGGATATTCTCTGCAAAGCTAATTTTACTTAATCTCAAGCTAAGTTTTACAGTTGTGGTTGAGAGGAGGCAGAAACAGGTGGTTGAGATGTGTGTTTTACCACCCGCCCAATCCTCAATCTTTCCTTAACGTGTTAATTACCCTAAAAAAAAAAAACCATGGAATCCTGTTCCCTTAAAGCAGGTTATGCATGTAACTTCCCCCCCCCCCCTAAAATATCTGTTTGATCTTGCCTGGCTATGCTCTCTCCTCTGTAAACTGACCACGCTATATCATGGCTGCTGAGCCCTGACACCATGGTCAGTTTATGTGCCTCTGTCATCCACAGCCCTGCTGTCTGTCTCTTGTGTCCTCCTCCCCCACCCCTCCCCTCCCTGCCTGTCAGCTCTGTCTACTCCACGATCTTCCCGTCCTGGTGCAATCAAATCTATAATATAAGCCTGTCATCCCCTCTGTTATACAGTATCTCACAAAAGTGAATACACCCCTCCACATTTTTGTAAATATTTTATTATATCTTTTCATGTGACAACACTGAAAAAATGACACTTTTGCTACAATGTAAAGCAGTGCCCTCAAAATAACTCAACACACAGCCATTAATGTCTAAACTGCTGGCAACAGAAGTGAGTACACCCCTAAGTGAAAATGTCTGAATTGAGCCCAAAGTGTCCATATTTTGTGTGGCCACTATTCTTTTCCAGCTCTGCCTTAATCCTCTTAGGCATGGAGTTCACTGGAGCTTCACACGTTGCCACTGGAGTCCTCTTCCACTCCTCCATGATGACATCACAGAGCTGGTGGATGTTAGAGACCTTGCGGTCCTCCACCTTCTGTTTGAGGATGCCCCACAGATGCTCAATAGGGTTTAGGTGTGGAGAAATGCTTGGTCAGTTCATCACCTTTACCCTCAGCTTCTTTAGCAAGGCAGTGGTCATCTTGGAGGTGTGTTTGGGGTTGTATCATGTTGCAATAATGCCCTGCGGCCCAGTCTCTAAAGGGAGGGGATCATGCTCTGCTTCAGTCTGTCACAGTACATGTTGGCATTCATAGTTCCCTCAGTGAACTGTAGCTCCCCAGTGCTGGCAGCACTCATACAGCCCCAGACCATGGCACTTCCACCACCATACTTTACTGTAGGTACACACTCGTCTTGGTTGCTGCCACACATGCTTGACACCATCTGAACCAAATAAGTTTATCTTGGTCTTGTTAGACCACAGGATATGGTTCCAGTAATCCATGTCCTTAGTCTGCTTGTCTTCAGCAAACTGTTTGAGGGCTTTCTTGTACATCATCTTTAGAAGAGGCTTCCTTCTGGGACAACAGCCATGCAGACCAATTTGATGCAGTGTGTGGCGTATGGTCTGAGCGCTGACAGTCAGATCCCCCTTCAACCTCTGCAGCAATGCTGACAGCATTCATACGTCTATTTCCCAAAAACAAAAGACAAACTCTGGATATGACGCTGAGTATGTGCATTCAATTTCTTTGGTCGACGATGGCAAGGCCTGTTCTGAGTGGAACCTATCCTGTTATACCGCTGTATGGTCTTGGCCACCATGCTGCAGCTCAGTTTCAGGGTATTGGTAATCTTCTTATAGCCTAGGCCATCTTTATGTAAAGCAACAATTTTTTTTTCTGATCCCCAGAGAGTTCTTTGCCATGAGGTGCCATGTTGAACTTACAGTGACCAGTATGTGAGAGCGATAACACCAAATTTAACACACCTGCTCCGCATTCACACCTGAGACCTTGTAATACCAATGAATCGCATGACATCGGGGAGGGAAAATGGCTAATTGGGCCTGATTTGGACATTTTCACTTAAGGGTGTACTTACTTTTGTTTCCAGCGGTTTAGACATTAAAAGCTGTGTGTTGAGTTATTTTGAGGGGACAGCAAATTTACACTATTATACAAGCTGTACACTCACTAATTTACATTGTAGCAAAGTGTCATTTCTTCAGTGTTTTCACATGAAAAGATATAATAAAATATTTACAAAAATGTGAGGGGTGTACTGATAGAGATTTCTACCTACCTCCCTTACATGCTTAATGATGGATAACCTAAGTGGTCACGAAGTTTGTCTATACAAAAAATCTAGTTACACGCTCTTGCATCTATTACTATTAAAATCAATAATCAATGACAACTGTGCTACAAAATAAAGATATAATTGATTCATACAGAAAAGAAGCTAATCACTAATCAAATATAATATAGATGGTAAATCCTTAAAAGCAGTGAAGTTACAAATACAGTTTTGCCAATGGACAAAAACAATTACAAAGAGAGCACATTACTAACAACCTTACGTGTTCCCCATGTTGCTCGAACCAAAGAGAAAAAACAAGCCAGGAGTCCTCTGAGTTATGCTCCTACAAGCCCCCCCTCCTCACCCCCTTCCAGGTAGTGACACTTCCTCTCACATATGCTAAAACTGCCACATTGAATCAATGGGGGGTAGGGGGCACTCTTAGGCTATGGTCAAGAAATTCCAGTTCTATTCCCACCTCCCACCTCCTTTTGAAGTGACATTGCTACATTCAGTCAAGGGGGGGGGGGGAGTCAGAGAAACGGCAATAGGGATCCGAATTATCGTTCTGGAAATCGCCTGGCGTTTGCTACTGTTCCGGTACTTCGGGTTAATCAGACTAACCCAAAGTCTAGCTGAGCAGCTGGACATACATCAGGAAAATCTATTATAACACCTCCCTAGGAGGTGTTTGAAGAGATAGTGCCTTCAGGGTCTCTTCCCTTACATAAGCTAGGTGGCCACACTTTAACAATAAACCTTAGTCAGGAACACTTAAATGGGGGTTTTATGGTGAGGAGACAGATGGTATTTTGCCTATTCAGAGTACTGTGGCGAATACAAAAGTTCAGAACTACTGATTTCTTGTCAAATATGTCCTTGGAAGTAAAATAAATTATTAAGCCTCATTATTTCCTTTACATTTCCCCCTGAAGTTCATTCTTGAACTTAGTCACTCCCTCCATGATTTTGCACCCACCCACAACAGCCCGGAAGGCCCAACCCTCCAACCACCACCACTGTAGCCTCCTCTTCTTATTTTGAGCACAATGGGACACATCAATGTAGACTGGAGCCTGCAAAGAAATCCTGGTGCCTTTGAGACCTCACATCTGGACCAGGAGTGCCTGTGCTGTGATGTTTCCACGCTCCTCTGCCTTGGAAGAGCAGTACTTCAACATCGATAGCGGGCCCTGGCATATCTAGCCCTGTCATGATAAACAATTTTCTTCTGAGCTTAGGATAATTCATTTATCATGCACCTCTCCCAGGTGTTCCAGATGGCTGCCTCCTCAATTTACTCCACTAGGTGGAGTATGTGAAATCAGGGTCTAAATTGAGGAAAGTGGCGCTGTCTGATAAGATTATCTTTAAGTCACACCAGCTGATTTGGAATTTATATACGTTAGCATAAAAAAGTGACGTGCAAAAATACTGTGCAAAAAATGAATAGAATGAATAGTACATGTGTACACACACTACCCTCAATCTGTGCCTTAAACAGAGTGTGAGTACCAAGAAATAATATGCATATAAAAAAATTATTCTAACATAAAAAAGTTAACCAGGGACACCATACATATTAGTGTGCCCCCAGCTGAGTGATCTTCAAATGTAATAGCGTGCAATATTTGATCAATAGATTATTTATTTGTCCAAAAATATGTGCAACAAGAAATTGTGCAAAAAAGAGTTGTTAATAGATTGTTTGTCTTGATGTTATCTTCACAAAACGTTTCTGTATTCCACGTGACCAATGTAAAGTGACTTCAGTGCTCCAATGTAAAAAATGTGACTCCTGTGTATCCACACGTGCAAGAGGCAAGCACCCCTGTGGGGGTAACTCACATGTAAGACCTCCAACCACGATGTCCAGGCAATCGTCCCCAATTTCCTCCAAGGATAGGTACCCCAACGGGGTTAATTCATCTGTGAGGAACCATGTCCTGGTGATTCAGCTTAAAATTCCCAATTGCGGTGCTTCCGACGACGTCCTATGATGAAACGCATTAGGTGGGGCTTATTGGTACGCCGTTACGTCACTCCCGTCTGTGGAACTCAAACACTACACAGACATGGGAACCTGGGTGTTCTATAAACATCTCTGCTGGCTCAATGGTAGACGATCATTCTCTGATTGTCTTTGATTGCTAATTTTTGGATTTTGGACTTTGTTGTTTTAAAGTAGTTTTTAATTTTTACTGCATTTAATAAATTTATTTTTAAAACTGGATTATGCTATGTACATTCTATCCGTCCTTCTCTTTATGGTATGATCCCTCGCAAAGGGGAATTTTAAGCTGAATCACCAGGACACGGTTCCTCACAGATGAATAAACCCCGTAGGGGTACCTGTCCTTGGAGGAAATTGGGGACGATCGCATGGACATCGTGGTTGGAGGTCTTACATGCGTGTTACCCCCACAGGGGTGCTTGCTTCTGGTGAGTGGGGTATTAAGAGGAGGAGCACGTGTGGATACACAGGAGTCACCTTTTTTACATTGAAGCACTGAAGTCACTTTACATTGGTCATGTGGAATACAGAAACGTTTTGTAAAGATAACCTCAAGACAAGCAATCTATTAAGAACTCTTTTTTGCACAATTTCTTGTTGCGCATATTTTTGGACAAATAATCAATGGATCAAATATTGCACGCTATTACGTTTTGAGGATCACTCAGCTGGGGGCACACTAATATCTATGGTGTCCCTGGTTAACTTATTTATGTTATAATCATTTTTTATATGTATATTATTTCTTGGTACTCACACTCTGTTTAAGGCACAGATTGGGGATAGTGTGTATACACATATACTATTCATTCTATTCATTTTTTGCACAGTATTTTTGCACATGTCACCTTTTTTTATGCTAACGTATATAAATTCCAAATCAGCTGGTGTGATTTAGAGATAATCTTAGCAGACAGCGCCACTTTCCTCAATTTAGACCCTGATATCTAGCCCTGTAGCTTGGGAATGCTGCGTAATGATTGCAAAGATTGGATTGGACCACGAGGCAGCACTTTTCAGCATGGTGAAGGAGATTTCAGGAGAGCCTAGTCGTTGCACCTTTGTCTCAAGATATGGCTTGATTTGTTGTTGTTGCTTCTTCGGGTAATGGTGGGATGGGCCTCCGGACAGTCGTGCATGAATACAAAAAGGAAAGGGAGAATGACACAGTGTACAGTTATTGGAAGAAATCCAGACAGGAGCAGTGATTTGGCCATTAAAACAAAGTACTTAAAACTAAGGGTTGTGATGTGGACGGGTAAAGTGGGATCCACACAGGGTGCAGAGTCTGAGCAACAGCCAGTATCTACCAAAACCCCTGAAGGTAGGGATAACCAATGCCGCATGCTATTGCCAGGTCACAGTCCCTGGGTTCACCACACCTGCTCACGGGGCTCAGGTTAAAGCAGTAGGCAGACTGGGGTGTGTAGAATTACAATAAGACACAAGACCTGGATGTCCAGGGGAACCCTGGTTTCAACGGTTATGAAATACGGTACTCCTATGTCTCAGGAAGCCATTATAAGCCTGTGGGTCCCCACCCGACTCTTGAAGGACAGGAAGGCCAAAGCCTTACAATCCACAGCTCATCTCTGAGATTGAAACAAAAGTTCCAGAAGATGAATACATTTACTTTTAAAGGTATAGGAGAAAATTATCAGCTAATGGACTGGTAACTTCACTTAAAGTAATTAAAGATAAGGATATGAAACCAAGAAAGTAGAAAAGAGAGAGAAGAGTAAAAAAAAAAATAAGCAAAAAATAAAAGTGAAAAACATACAGGTTTAATGCTGCTTCAACCAAGACCGTTTATCACACACATTTCACTTTATGTCAAAGAGCATTGAATCTGTATTCATGAAAACAAACAAATAGTGCACAACTCCTCTGAAAAATGATTATAAAGTGCCTTGAAAAATTAATCCATTGCAGCTGCGACTTCGTAAAAAGAAAAAGAAAAGAAAATAAAGAGAAAAAAAAATATATCAATAAATAAAAAAAATAGCTATAAAAATATTGGATCAACTGCGCCGCCCTATACAGATGGTTCACAGGATCACTTGTTTGTGAACCAATAAGTGCTTAAATAAAATGTGCCCTAAATTAAATCCATCCGCTAGACAATTAATTTGAAAAACTTATGCTTAATCAAAAATAAACAATAGTTGCCTATTTGTGATCCGATATGTGCTCAAATAATTGTGCCCTAAATGAAACGGTATACCTAAAGTAAATCCCGTGTTAATAAACTCGTGTATAGCCTAGTGTTTATCCGTTGATAACAAATAAAAACTAATTCGTATTCAAAAAGTTTAATTAACAGATCGCCTACCTAAATTAAATCCCGTGTAAAATAAATTCGTGAATAACCAAGTGTTTGTTCACTAGGACACTTGGTAGACATATCCCGCCGCGTCAACTAGGTTATAAAAATATCGATAAAAAAAATAAATAACTATATAAAAAAAAAGAGAAATAAAAGAAAAGAAAAAGAAAAATGCTTCAGCGTCGACGTTACCTAATTAAAAAGTTCCGTGAAATATTAGTAAAAAGTCTCCTCAA
>BLSH010286103.1:29428-40195 GCA_018402905.1 Glandirana rugosa | reverse complement strand
AAAAAAAAAAAAAAAAAAAAAAAAAAAAAAGTGTAACAAATCCTATGAAGAATTTATAAATCCTAACAATTGACATTTTGTATGGATTTACACATCCTGACAATGCTGGTGACTGGTCATTCAGGGGTTAAACCATCCATAGTGTGTACCCCAAGTCAGCAATATTTTGGCACAGAACTCACTTGCCCACATATTCAAAAGTTGGGGGTGTTGGCAAGTGGGTTCTCTGCCAAAATATTTCAGACTTGGTTATACACTGGTGTGCCACTATGGCCAGTTTAACCCCTGAATGACCAGCCACCAGCAGTGCCAGGCTGTGTAAATACGGCCATAAGAAATGTTAGGAATGTACAAAGTTACAGATGTAAATTCTGCATAGATGCTATAAAAATGGTAACATCTAATTTTGTTCATTCCGAAAATTTCTTATGGTAGGTGGCAGGATTTACAAAGCCTGGCAATGGTGGTTTAGGGGCTAAACAGGCCGTAGTGGCACCCAAGACTGGAATATTGCCCACATGGTCAAAAATTGGGGGTGTTAGTAAGTGGGTTCTGTGCCAAAATATCCCAGACTTGTGAACACACTGGCGTGCCAGTCTGTACTCAAGTCTGGAATGTTTTGGCACAGAATAGCCGGCTTCCATGTGGAAAATCAGTTGTTAGGATTTGTTACTTTTTTTTTTTTTATAATTTCTATGAATATTTTACAAATCCTTTGTACACAGCCCGTGACTAGCCACTCAGGGGTTAAACCTGCCATAGTGGCACACCAGTGTATACCCAAGTCTGGAATATTTTGGCACAGAACTCACTTGCCCACATAGTTGTGGGTGTTGGTAAGTGGGTTCTGTGCCAACATTCCAGACTTGGGGTACACACTGACATGCCACTATGGCCAGTTTAACCCCTGAATGACCCGTCACCTGCACTGCCAGGTGTGCCATTATGGCCAGTTTAACCCATGAATGACCAGTCACCTGCACTGCCAGGTGTGCCATTATGGCCAGTTTAACCCATGAATGACCAGTCACCTGCACTGCCAGGTGTGCCATTATGGCCAGTTTAACCTCTGAATGATCAGTCACCAGCACTGCCAATGCCTTGCCACTATGGCCAGTTAAACCTCTGAATGACCAGTCACCTGCACGGTCATGTGTGCGACTATAACCTCTGAATGACCAGTTACCTGCACTGCCAGGTGTGCCACTATGGCCACTTTAACCTCTGAATGACCAGGGCCAGGCCGTGTAAATCCTGCAACCTACCATAAGAAATTTTAGGAATGTACAAAGTTACAAATCTTATAATTTTTTTTTTAAATGATTTCTATGAAGAATTTACAGATCATAATAAAATGACATTCCGTATGCAAGCCGGCTACTCTCTTACCAAACACCAATTCCTGGCTGTGTGGGCAAGTGAGGTCTGTGCCAAGATATTCCAGACTTGGCTGCGCACACTGGCGTGCCACTATGGATGATTTAACCCCTTGAGCGACCGGTCGCCAGGCTGTTTAAATCCAGAGATCTACCATAAACAATTTTTTAGGAATGTAGAAAGTTACAGATTTCTATAACGCCTATGAAGAATTTACAAACTGTAATAAAATGAGATTCCACACATTCCCGGCTTCTCCCCCCCCCCCCCCTCCACCCCCCATTCCTGGTTATGTGGCCACAATATGCCAGTCAGCTGTGTGCACACTGGCGCGATGCTATGGACGGTTTAACCCCTGAGCACCCAGTCGCCAGCATTGCAAATCCTGCGACTTATTGTATCAAATTTTAGCAATGTATAAAAGTTACCCTTTTTTTTTCTCTACCATTTATGAAGAATTTACAAACCCTAACAACTGACATTCCGCATGGAAGCCGGCTACTCTCCCCAACACCCCACATTCCTGGCTATGTGGGCAAGTGGGGGTCTGTGCCAAAATATTCCAGGCTTGGCTGACACTCATTTTTAACCCCTGAGTGGCTGGTTAGCAGCTTTGCCAGGTTGTGTCAATTCTTCATTGGCAGCTGAGCGGTTGGTGGACCTGGTGGTTCCAGGGGTTGCATTACCCCCCATCCCCCCCATCCCTGTGCCAGATAGGGGAAAAAAAAAGGCACATGCAGCCAGCCATGGCAGGGTTAACTGAGGATAGAGATGAGATCATTGCAGCTGGGGGGGGTTTCCTGATCCCCCCTTTGCACACATGATGGTGCCCCCCTGGGTGCCATGTATCCACCAGCCTGCAGAGCAATGGGCAGAAGAGGAGTCACTACTCACCAGAGGAGTCCCCAGAACCCCTGCTGCTCTCAGTCCATCTTCTTGTAGCTTTGCTGGCCCCAGATTGCAGGGACTGCCACCTCCCTTCTTCCTTCCCTCTCTGCAATCCAATGCTCACTTTCTATGCTCACCAATTCTTTATATTGCAACAGCTGATGCTAAAAATAGATGGGGCCCGGGGGGAGCCAAGCTCCCTGACCATCTATTATACAGCAGCCTGTGGCCCCTTCCCTGCCTGCCTGCCCCCATAGGACAGCACTCAGGTAAGTACCCCCACCAGTGTCACCTCTGCTCTACACAGCCACTTACCTGCAGAATACAGAACACTGGAGGAGGAGCCCCCCCCCCCCTGCAGGGAAATGGACTCTTCCACAAGCTGTGCCCTTACTACGTCTTTCTTAAGGTGGTCTGAGGTGGGGACTCCAGAAGAAGTTTATAGAGGGGAAAAGAAATGGCCGGAGAGAGGAGGGGGGAGGGGGAGAATAGTGGGGGGTGAGGAGACACAGGGGGAGGGGGGATTCTGTACACAGGGGGGGAGGGGAGGGGGTGCTGAGGAGGACCTCCTTAACAATCACTCCTAGCCCAGGAATGGGTAGCTGTCAGTTGCCTGCAGCTGGGTGTCAGCAGAAGGAGGACTGGGTGCTGCCAGCAGGCCCCCCCCCCCCCCCTGCCATTCCTAATGGGTCGCTGTGTGACTCAGCTACTCACATGACACTTCTATGACATCATGGGAAACAATGTAACCATGGAGGACAGGTGACATAACACTGACAGCCTGTCTAATGACACTGCCTAGAGTGTAAGCTTCTGGGACAAGTTTTCTTAGAATTATATTTCTATATGCCAACCAACAAAGGTTCTTTCTGTCTTCCTCTCTTCCTCTATCCATAATTTTCCTTCTTTTCCTCTCTCCCTCTCCCCCTCTTTTTTTCTCTCTTTGTCTCTTTATCTTTTCTTTCTTTCCCTCTCTCTCTTTCGGTCTGTCCCTCATTCTTTCTCTCTCTCTCTCTTTATCCTTTTTCTTTCCTTCCTTCCTTACTTTCCTTTCTTCCTTCATTCATTTCTTTCCTTCCTTCCTTTCCTTCCTTCCTTCCTTCCTTCCTTCCTTTCCTTCCTTCCTTCCTTTCTTTCCTTCCTTCCTTTCTTTCCTTCCTTCCTTTCCTTTCTTCCTTTCTTTCCTTCCTTCCTTTCTTTCTTTCCTTCCTTCCTTTCTTCCTTTCTTTCCTTCCTTCCTTTCTTTCCTTCCTTCCTTCCTTCCTTCCTTTCTTTCTTTCCTTCCTTCCTTTCTTCCTTTCTTTCCTTCCTTCCTTTCTTTCCTTCCTTCCTTTCCTTTCTTCCTTTCTTTCCTTCCTTCCTTCCTTTCTTTCCTTACTTCATTCTTTCCTTCCTTTCTTTCCTTCCTTCCTTTCTTCCTTAATTCCTTCCTTTCTTTCTTTCCTTTCTTCCTTCCTTTCTTTATCTTTTCTTTCCTCTTTCTTTCTCCCTCTATCTATCTTTCTTTTCCTCTTCCTCTCTCTTTCCTTCTTTCTTCCTCTCCCCCTTTTTTTCTCCCTTTCTCTCTTTATCTTTCTTTCTTTCTTTTCCTCTCCCCCCTCTCTCTTCCTCTATGCATATCTTTCTTTTCTTGTCTTTCCCTCTCACTATCTCTCTTTCAGCCTGTCCCTCATTCTTTCTTTCTTTCCTTCCTTCTTTCTTTTCCTCTTCCTCTCCTCCTCTTTTTTTCTCTCTTTGTCTCTTTATCTTTTCTTTCTTTCTTTCCCTCTCTCTCTTTCGGTCTGTCCCTCATTCTTTCTCTCTCTCTCTCTCTCTTTATCCTTTTTCTTTCCTTCCTTCCTTTCTTCCTTTCCTTTCTTTCCCTTTTCTTTCCTCTTTCTTTCTCCCTCTCTCTATCTTTCTTTTCCTCTTCCTCTCTCTTTCCTTCTTTCTTTCCCTCTCTCTTCCTCTATCCATATCTTTATTTCTTTCTTCCTCTCTCCCCCTTTTTTTCTCCCTTTCTCTCTTTATCTTTCTTTCTTTCTTTGCCTCTTCCTCTCCCCCCTCTCTCTTCCTCTATGCATATCTTTCTTTTCTCGTCTTTTCTTTCCCTCTCACTATCTCTCTTTCAGTCTGTCCCTCATTCTTTCTTTCCTTCCTTCTTTCTTTACCTCTTCCTCTCTCCCTCTTTTTTTCTCTCTTTGCCTCTTCCTGTCTTTATCTTATCTTTTTTCTTTATTTTCCTCTTCCTCTCCCCCTCTCTCTTTCCTTCTTTCTCACTCTTCCTCGATCCATAACTTTCTTTCTTATCCTCTTTCTCTCTCTTTCCTTCTTTCTTCCTCTCTCTGTTCCTCTATCCATATTTTTCTTCTTTCTCTTTTCCTCTCGTTATCCTTTCTTTCTTTCTTTCTTTCTTTCTTTCTTTCTTTCTTTCTTTTCCTCTTCCTCTCTCCCCCTTTTTTTTTCTCTCTAATGCCCCGTACACACGGGACGACGATCGTACGTACGATCGTCGCAAATCGTATGTTGCATAATGTAATACTGACGTGCACCCGACGGTCGTACATACAACTTGCGGCCGGCCGAAAGTGATGACGCGAACGAGCGTATAAAGAGGAAGTGCTGGTATCGTAGCGTCACCCTTTGGGCTCCTTCATCTAATTTCATGTTAGTTGAAGTGGACTTGGCGCATGCGTGTTTAGCACAATACAACTTGTTGTACCCAACTGCTCTACACACGATACAACGGTCGTATGCGAGCTTGTTGGTACGACCATCGTATGTTCGACTGTTGAAAGCACGCACACAAACGATCGATTTCGCATACAACGGTCGTGAGTACGACGTGTTGAATGTGATCGTCGTCCCGTGTGTACGAGGCTTAAAGTCTCGTACACACAATACAAATTTCAGACGACAGAACGTCCGTTTTTTGTTGGATGTTTGTCTCATGTTGAAAGTGAAAAGCGTACCAACAATACGAAAATTTTTGTATGACCAAATTCAACGTCAGAAGTGATGTAATGTGGTGAATAGCTTTGTATGTATTTTTTGTCATTTCTGGGCATGCATAGTCGTGATCGCGTGTTTCTTTTCGTACAAAAACCGTACTAATGATACGAAAACTGGACGTTGAGTTGCAGTACGAAAAAAAAAAAATTCTAGCCTGCACAACGAAAAATCAATATCCGCTGTCGAAAGGAGCATGCTAACGGTAAGTATTTCCGACGATCGACCATCCAAAATTCGCAGCGTGTTTACCGGCCTTTACTCTCTTTGTCTCTTTATCTTTTCTTTTGTTCTTTCTTTCCCTCTTCCTCTATCCATATCTTTCTTGCTTGCTTTCTTTCCCGCTTCCTTTCTATCTTTCTTTTCTTTACCTATCTTTCATTACATACAGTTGTGCTCATAAGTTTACATACCCTGGCAGAATTTATGATTTCTTGGCCATTTTTCAGAGAATATGAATGAGAACACAAAAACATTTCTTTCACTCATGGTTGGTGTTTGGCTGAATCCATTTATTATCAATCAACTGTGTTTACTCTTTTTATATCACAATGACAACAGAAGCTACCCAAATGACCCTGGTCAAAAGTTTACATACCCTGGTGATTTTGGCCTGATAACATGCACACAAGCTGACACAAAGGGGTTTGAATGACTATTAAAGGTAACCATCCTCACCTGTGATCTGTTTGCTTGTAATTAGTGTGTGTGTATAAAAGGTCAATGAGTTTCTGGACTCCTGACAGACCCTTGCATCTTTCATCCAGTGCTGCACTGACGTTTCTGGATTCTGAGTCATGGGGAAAGCAAAATAATTGTCAAAGGATTTGTGGGAAAAGGTAGCTGAACTGTATAAAACAGGTTAGGGTTATAAAAATGTATCCATGAATTGAAAATGCCAATCAGCAGTGTTCAAACTCTAATCAAGAAGTAGAAAATGAGGGTTCAATTGAAACCAAACCACGGTCATGTAGACCAACTAAACTTTCAGCCACAACTGCCAGGAAAATTGCTCAGGATGCAAAGGAAACCCCACAAATAAGTTCAGGACTCTCTGAAAACATGTAGTGTGGCTGTTTCAAGATGCACAATAAGGAGGCACTTGAAGAAAGACGGACTGCATGGTCGAGTCGCCAGAAGAAAGCAATTACTACGCAAATGTCACAAAGTATCCGGCTTACAATACACCAAACAGCACAGAGACAAGACTCAAACCTTCTGGCACACAGTCATTTGGAGGGATGAGACCAAAATTAAGCTTTTTGGCCACAACCATAAACTCTACATTTGGAGAGAAGTCAACAAGGTCTGGGAAACACGGAGGTTTTGGGGATCTGTGAGCTACAAAGGCACAGGAAATTTGGTCAAAATTGATGGCAAGATGAATGCAGTTATCAAAAAATACTGGAGGAACATTTGCATTCATCAGCCAGGAAGCTGCGCATGGGAGGTACTTGGACATTCCAACATGACAATGACCCAAAACACAAGGCCAAGCCGACCTGCCATTGGCTACAGCAGAATAAAGTGAAGGTTCTGGAGTGGCCATCTCAGTCTCCTCACCTCAATATCATTGAACCACTCTGGGGAGATCTCAAACATGCAGATCATGCGAGACAGCCCAAGAATTTCCAAGAACCGGAGGCTTTTTGCCAAGAGGAATGGGCAGCTTTGCCATCTGAGAAGATAAAGAGCCTCAGCCACAAAGACCACAAAAGACTTCAAGCTGTCATTGATGTTGAAGGGGGCAATACACAGTATTAAGAACTGGGGTATGTAAACTTTTGATCAGCGTCATTTGGGTAGTTTCTGTTGTCATTATGATATAAAAAGAGTAAACACAGCTGATTGATAATAAATGGCTTCAGCCAAACACCAACCATGAGTGAAAGAAAAGTTTTTGTGTTCTCATTCATATTCTATTAAAAATGGCCAAGAAATCATAAATTCTGCCAGGGTATGTAAACTTATGGGCACAACTATAAGTATTTACCAACCAACAAAGTTTCTTCTCTTCTTTGCTTCTGTTCCCTCCTTTTATTCCTTTCTTGTGTCCAATTGGGGGAGATTTTTCTTCCCTCTTTTTCCCACTTTCTTTCTTGGGTCCCATTGAAGTGATTTTTATTTTACTTCTTGTCTTGACGCACAAAAAGCAGCGGGGAGATCTCTCCAAAAAAAAAAAAAAAAAAAAGGACAGAGAGAGATCTCTTTGGCCTCGTTTACATGGGCAAGCCCAGCACAGCTGTCTGTTTTTACCACCCCTGTGACTGTCCACCTCAAAGATAACATACTGCTAAAGGGGGCTGTACACATTCAAATTAGCATGACTTGTGAAATTGAATGACAGCCAACACCATTTACCAAGCATTGAAGGTAACGGGACAGTGCTGCCCCTGCAAGCCAAACACTGGCATCACTGTTCCAGCTTGGTAATCCCATTCCCTGGAAAAAGAAAATAGCCAAAAAACAGGCAGTAGTCGCTTCTTCTGAACCCCTGCAACACCTTTCTTCACTTCTCCCTCCACCCTCATCAACATTTTAACCATTTCAGCCCCAGAATGTATGGCAAGGCAGAACCTGTATGTCCCCTGCGGGAGGATGGGGGGTGATTATCGCCACAGCCTGTCTCCCACGGGGGGGGTTGATTGATTGGGGAGGGGTATGGGGGTGAGCTGTGGGCATCACCTCGGTATACCCCCTTCAAGCCGAGGCTGCATATTTGCGTTAGAGTTGCCACCTCACCCCTTTAAACCCGAACACATACTAATACTAATTACTCACCCAATTAAACTCACTTGGTGCCTTATCTGCATTAAATTAGCCTCAGAATCTGGGTAATTCATATGTATTCGGGTTTAACCACTTGCCGACCGCCCGACGCAGCATGACGGCGACAAGGTGGTTCGTTATCGCGAACCGCCGTCACAGGATAACTAGCATTGTGAGCGCGCGCGCGCCCGCCGGAGGCGCGCACGCGCGCTCACTGTGTTCGGGGGGAGCCAGGGAGCGGGTAGGGCGGACTCGATCGCCGCCGGCTACCCGCGATGGCTCCCCCGCACTGAAAGAACGGAGGTCCGTGTATGTAAACACGGACCTCCGTTCTGTTGAAGGGGGAAGGGCGATGATCACAGCCTTCCTGTAAATGGAAGCTGTGATCATCCCTTTCCCCAGCCAAGGCAGTCCCCCCACAGTTAGAACACTGCCCAGGGAACACAGTTAACCCTTAGAGCGCCCCCTGCAGGTTAACCCCTTCACTACCAATGGCATTTACACAGTAATCAGTGCATTTTTATAGCACTGATCGCTGTATAAGTGCCAATGGTCCCAAAAAAGTGTCAAAATGGTCCGACGTGTCCGCCGCAATATCGCAGTACCGCTAAAAATCGCAGATCGCCGCCATTACTAGTAAAAAATAAAAAAAAATAAAAACCCCAGAAATTAATTCCCATCATCCGTAAACACGACCACTTTTACGCAAACCAATCAATAAACGCCGATTGCGATTTTGTTTTTACCAAAAATATGAGGAAGAATATAAATCGAAAAAAATGTTTTTTTGTATTTTTTTTTGTATTTGTATTTTAGCAAAAAGTAAGACATTTGTTTTTTTTTGCAAAATTGTCGCTCTTCTTTTGTTTATAGCGGCGATCAGAAATGACGCAGCGATGATCAAATACCACCAAAATAAAGCTCTATTTGTGCGGAAAAAAAGGCAGCAAATTTAGTTTGGGTACAACGTCGCACGACCGCGCAATTGTCAGTTAAAGCGACGCAGCGCCGAATCGCAAAAAGTGCTCTGGTCCTAAAGTGGGAAATCCTTCCGGGGCTGAAGTGGTTAAAGGGATGAGGTGGCAACCCTAATTTGCATACGGTCGGCGTGTAGGGGATTAAGAAACTTTATTTATTTACCTGCCGCTGGATCCAGTGATGTTCTCATCCGAACCGATTCAACAATCAGCTTCATTCAGGTGCAGCCTCCAGCATCTTCACTAAGAGAGTCGTGCTGTGCGCTCTGATTGGCCCGGCAGGGGGAAGGAATCGCTCAGATTACTGTGGCGTTGCTCTTGCCATCCTAGTACAGCAGAGCTCAGGCTGGAAGCAGCACAAGGAGCCAATCAAATGTACTACAGTGCAGGGGGCTTGCTGATAGGAGGAGAGAGCAGAGTGACAGAGAAATGAGCTCATCAGTGTGCTGCTTCTCCTTTCGCTGTCTAGTCACAGAGTGGGGTGGGCAGGGATCCTGTAAGTGAAAAAAGAAACTGCAATAGAGGAAGATTGGGTCTTCTGCCCTGCCAGACATGATTGTGCCGTGTGGCAGAGTGATGTAAATCTCCTTGTTCTTTCTCAAGCCAATGAAAAACAGATGTGATACAATGCATCTTTCCACAGAGACACATTGTGTCAGATATTGGGAAAGAGCGAGGAGCTTGAAACTGTTGCCATTTCACTTGTAATGACAACGATTACTTTAGCCCCCATTCACACCGCTGCCACTTGTAATGCAATTTGACAGTTCCACTTTGATGCCAGCTGCATCAAAGTGATCCCTCTCTGACCAACTGCATCAAAGTGATCCCTCTCTGACCAACTGCATCAAAGTGATCCCTCTCTGACCAACTGCATCAAAGTGATCCCTCTCTGGCCAACTGCATCAAAGTGATCCCTCTCTGGCCAACTGCATCAAAGTGATCCCTCTCTGACCAACTACATCAAAGTGATCATTCTCTGGCCAACTGCATCAAAGTGATCCCTCTCTGACCAACTGCATCAAAGTGATCATTCTCTGGCCAACTGCATCAAAGTGATCCCTCTCTGACCAACTGCATCAAAGTGATCCATCTCTGACCAACTGCATCAAAGTGATCCCTTTCTGACCAACTGCATCAAAGTGATCCCTCTATGTCCATCTCTGTCCAAGTGATCCCTCTCTGTCCATCTCTGTCCAAGTGATCTCTCTCTGTCCAAGTGATCCCTCTCTGGCCAACCGTGTGCCAAGTGATCCTTCTCTGTCCATCTCCGTCCAAGTGATCCCTCTCTGGCCAACTGCGTCCAAATGATCCCTCTCTGTCCAAGTGATCCCTCTCTGTCCATCTCTGTCCAAGTGATCCCTCTCTGGCCAACCGTGTGCCAAGTGATCCCTCTCTGACCATCTCTGTCCCAGTGATCTCTCTCTGTCCATCTCTGTCCAAGTGATCCCTCTCTGGCCAACCGTGTGCCAAGTGATCCTTCTCTGCCCATCTCCGTCCAAGTGATCCCTCTGCTCCCTAGTGAACCGTGTGCCAACCGGTCTCTCCCTAGTGAACCTGTCTCTACCTGTCTCTCCCTAGTGAACCTGTCTCTCCCTAGTAAACCTGCGTCAACCGGTCTCTCCCTAGTGAACCTGCCTCTACCTGTCTCTTCCTAGTGAACCGTGTGCCAACCGGTCTCTCCCTAGTGAACCTGTCTCTCTCTAGTGAACCTGTCTCTACCTGTCTCTCCCTAGTGAACCTGTCTCTACCTGTATCTCCCTAGTGA